>JAQZBX010062096.1:0-16968 GCA_029593785.1 Cabassous unicinctus
TCTGGGTAGTGCCATGTGTAGTCTGAGGTACTTCTTTACAGCAAACTGATGGCTAACACCCCAAGAATTCTGGGGCATACATCTGGGTGGTATAAAGTAAGGGTTTACACTGCTGCCAGAGGCAAGGGGTTGCAGCCTTAATCCCCTACACCAAGGTGACCAGACGAGGCCTTACATTTAGGTGAAAGATGTAAAACTGAGAGGACCCCTTACCCATCACACCCCCCAACCTGAGCTTGCAAACACCAACCATAATTAATGTTGCTAACCCAAGGATTCCATGTTAAGAATTGCCTATGTGTAAAGTAAAAATTGAAGTAAGCCTCATATAAATTTACGACATTTCAAATGAGCAGAAAGTGAAATGAGATGATATTTTCCTGCAGAGTGTACAAATTCAAAACATTCGCAGGCCAGGCAGAAGCTGGGTGACTGTGAGGCTCAAGAGGAAGTGATGGGACCTGGGGTTGGCTGGAGAGCATTTGCACGCCCAAGGGGCGTCCGTGGCTCAGCCAGAGCTGATTGTGACCATGCAGAATCTTCAAGAGATATCAGAATTCCAGATTTTTATGTGACATTGCCTAATTTTTAAATGTTGGCAACAAATTGAAATGAAAAAAAAAAAAAAAAAAAAAAGAAAAAGGAAAAAACTTTGCACATGTCAAACAAAACCAGCCCGTGAGGCAGGTGTAACTAGCTAGCCTTCAAATTGCAATCTCTGTTTTACTGCTTTTAAATATCTCTATATTTTAAGAGAAAAGCTCCATGGTCATAATTTTCTTTTTGAGAAAAATTTGGGGTCTTAAAGTAGGCCTTAATTACTCATCTGTTCTTGTTTTATACAAGCCCTGTAATGAGTCTATTTTACTTTGGATTGAGTATTTTCTGAGCTGTGAAATACGCTCAGAATCCTTAGTCATTTAAGTTCTACACTAGAATGTAGATTTTATCATAAAGCCTATCTTTAATTCCCTTTCCCTTAAGCCATCTCCCATGTATTTTTTTAAAGCTCATCAATTTAAATGTTTGTGTCTGTCTTATTTGTTTCTTGTGTTTAGAAGGGGAAAAAAGAGATTGATTACAAGGGTCATAAAAGTAATGATGCATTTAATGAAAACATGTATTTTATAGATAAAATAAACTTTAAAAAAAACTTGAAGCTACTCCCCAATTAATGGAATGAAATGACCTTCAGAAGGTATTTTCTTTATACTCAGGTCATTTGAGCCCTTCATTTGTTTTTATTTATTTATTTTTAATTTAATTTTTTTGTTTTGATTTTGATGACTTTATCCTAATTACTCCAGATCCTCCACAAAACTTTAAACATTTCTGATGAGCCTTCTAAAATTCTGAGTTTTATCATAGCTATGAGGAGGTTGTTAACTGTTTACAATCTGAATGACTTGAAGCTATAGAGAAATGTCTAACTCTTCCTTTGTTTAACATATATTTATTGAGCACCCAATACAGACCTGGCAGTGTTCTAGGTATCAAAATCCCTGCTTTCATATAGATTACCTTCCAAGTAAACACATGATCTTAGATAAATAGAATTGGTTTAAGTTACAATCCAGCCTGGAAAATGGAAATCAGTCTAGGACTTTTGAAAACAGGGAATTTTCCATGAGTAGATTATTACATGGCTACTGGAAAAGCTGAGAAACTAAACGGGATGACAAGGCAACCAAAAGATTAGCAAGAGCAAAAGATCACTACCACCATTAGGGCTGGAGAGGCAATGTGAGGAAGTAGTTTCCATAGCTGGAAGCAGAGATCCTCCAGTGGCAGCTGGGACCCTGCTCTCCAATCTTCTGCCTGTGCCTACCATTGGCCAATCCTACCCAGAAGTGAAAGGTGAGAGAACCCGAGAAATGTAGGAGCCTATGAGAGTGTCCAGATGAGAGATGGTGGCTTTGACTATATTTTGGGAACAGAACACTCTGGCCTTACTAATTGACTAGGTGTGGAGTATGAGAGAAAGAGTAGAGTCAATGATAACTTCTAAGTTTGGGGCCTGAACATTTGGGTGGATAGAATTGCCAATTACTGAGATGGAAAAGCCTGGTGGAAGGAAGAGATGTGGGGCAGAAAACCAAGAGTTCTGTTTTAGACATGTTATTTATTTTTTTTTTTTTGAAATGCCCATTAGACTTTAAAGGGAAAGTGTTGAACAGGCAATTGAATATATGAGTTTGGAACTCATGGGCGAGGTCAAATCCATCAACATGTGGAGGTTTATCAGACATGGAATTGAGATTGATCACTTCGGGAGAAAGAATAGTGAAAAGAAGGCTGAGAAGTGAGCCCTGGTTACTTCAACAATTAGAGGTTAGAGGAGAAGGGCCTGGGAAAGATTGAGAAGGAGGAGTGGTGAGGTAGGAGGTAAACACGGAGGAAATGTTGCTATAGTAGCCTAGAGTGGAAAGTGTTCTGAGAAGGCTGGAATGTTCAGCAACACACAATGGCACTGACAGATCAGTTAAGATAAGGACAGGGAATTGATTATTAGATTTGGCCAGGGAGACTTATTGACCATATGAGACTTGATTTAGTGGCATGAGGGGAAATGGAAGCCCAAATGAATTTAGTTGAGAAGAAACAGAGGCTGAGGAAATAGCGAGTGGTTCTGAACAGCTCTTGCATGGAGTTTTGAAGTGAAAAGGAGTCTTTTGGATTAGGGGCATTTGATAGTTTAACCACACTGTGGAAGCTAGAAGACAATGGGGAAATGCCTCCAAAGCTATGAGGGAAGTGATTTCCAACCTTGAATTCTACATGCAAGAAAATTTTCAAGGATGTGTGAGGGCAAAATACACACATATTGGGATGCTAGGAAGATGGAGGAATCTAAGAAGGAGATATTTGGCAGGAAGAATGGAACTGCAGATAAATAATTTAAGATCAAATGAACTACATGAAGAACGAGATGGTAAAACAAACCAAGAGGCATTTTAACAGACACAGTGGAATATTTGGGGAAAATTAGAGATCGGTACATTGAAAATTAAACAAATGGAAAAAAATGAGACGATTTTGTAGTTTTACAAGAAAAGAAATATTGCTCTGCAATGAACACTGATGACTGACTTAAAAAATAAATGAAGTGATTATAATAGGAAAATGTGGAAAGAAAAAATATTGAGGGAGGGGAGAGGATAAGGAGGATAAGGAGATCAGTACTCACTTACCAGGAAGAGAATTAATATATATTGTCTACAGTTGGTAAACCAGGGCATAGTTTAACATTATTATTTAGAAACAGGGAGGTAAGTATTATAACTTGAGCCCAAAGAATTGAAAGTTGTGGCCACTGGGCATGAGACAGGGGAGTAGAGCAAGTCAGGGCTATCTTTTTTTTAAGCCTTTACCATTTGCATGTATATATATAGATTTTTACATTTATTGAAGTATATCACTCATACATGAATATACATAAACAATAAGTGTATAGTAATAGTTGTGAACTTACAAACCAAACATACATAACATCATACAGGGCTCTCATACCTCACCCTACCAATACCTTGCACTGTTGTGAAACATTTTTAACTAATGATTAAAGAGCATCCTCAAAATATTACTACTAAACAAAGTATTTTCCCCCAACCCACCCTATTCTTATTCTTATTATTGTTATATCATTTATACATAAAGAGACATAGACAGTAAGTGTATAGTAAAAGTTGTGAACTTACAAAGCAAACATTCATAACATCATACAGGGGTCCCATACATCAACCTTCCACCAACACCTTGCATTGTCATGAGACATTTGTTACAAATTATAAATGAATATTATCAAAATCTTACTACTAATTATAGTCCTTATCTTACATTTGGTGTATATTTCCCCCAACCCACCCTATTCTTATTTTTTAAATATATTTTTATGGCAGAAGTTGTAAACTTACAAAATAATAATGCACATGTGCAGAATTCCCAAACAACACCCCTCTATCAACACACCACACTGTGGTGGAACATTTGTTACAGATTATGAGATAATATCATCAGACTATTACCAGGTCCTTAGCGTACGTTTGGCACACATTTTCCATACTCCCCCATTATCAACACAGTATATCTTTGGCATAGATGCAAGAATATTACATTATTGCTCTAAACCACACTCCATAGGTCACGCCAGTTGTATTTTTCTCGTGCTTCTCCACATTCCCACCATTATGCAATACTGATGTACATCTGCTCTAGCTCACAAAGGACACTCTTGCATCTGTACCATCAACCACTATTCTCATGCACCTCTGGGTTTACTGTGCTATTCAGTCCCTAGATTATTCTCTAGCTTTCTGTCAATTGACATTTACATCCCTAGACTACAATTTTCAGCCACATCCCCATTTATAAACCAGCTGTTACTCATTATAATGTGTTACCATCAATGCTGTACATTTCCACACTTTGACAATAAAGCTAATTAAAACTTCTACATACATTAAATATCAATAGTCCATCTCAGCCCTCCTCTTACCTCCTTTAAGAATCCACCACCTACCACCAGGTCTTGAAGATATTTTCCTACATTTTCTTCTGGAAGCTCCATGGTTCCTGCTCTTATATTTAGGTTTTTGATTAATTTTGAGTTAATTTTAGTATAGCATGTGAGATCGGGTTCCTCTTTCCTTCTTTTGCTATGGATATCCAATTTTCTCAGCACCATTTGTTGAATGGACTGTTCTGCCCGAGCTGGGTGGATATGACAGGCTAGTCAAAAATCAGTTGACCATAGATGTGAGCGTCAGTTTTTTAACCATCAGTTTGGTTTCATTGGTCTATGTGTCTGTCTTTATGCCAGTACCATGCTGATTTTACCACTGTAGCTAGGTAATATGACTTAAAGTCCAGAAATGAGAGACTTCCAACTTTGCTTTTCCTTTTTAAGATGTTTCTGGCTATTCAGGACCACTTACACTTCCAAATAAATTTGATAATCATGTTTTCCATTTATTTAAAAAATGCTGGTGGAATTTTTATTGGGATTGCATTGAATCTGTGTATCAATTTGAGTAGAATTGATATCTTAATGATATTTAGTCTTCCAATCCATGAGCATGGAATGTTCTTCCAATTATTTATGTCTTTTTAAAATTTCTTTTAACAATGAGTTGTAGTATTCTGAATACAAATGTTTTACATCATTGGTTAAGTTTATTCCTGAGTATTTGGGTTTTATCTGTCATATTTTATTTTCACCACTCTTTTGACACTTTTAGTTACTTTTATTGCTATAATTTTCATTTCTAGACTCTCTTCCAGGCCTCGCTCTCCTGTCTTTTCTTTTCAGGTTGTAGCACACCTTTAGTATTTCCTGCAAAGCATGTCTCTTGGTTACAAACTCTCTCAGTTTCTGTTTATCTGTGAATATTCTAAACTTGCCCTCATTTTTGAAAGACAATCTTGTCAGATACCAGATTCTTGGCTGGAAGTTTTTCTCTTGCAGTATCTTAAATACATCATACCACTGTCTTCTTGCCTCCGTGGTTTCTGGTGAGAAATCAGCACTTAATCTTATTGGGCATCTCTTATATGTTATGCATTGCTTTTCTCTTGCTACTCTCAGAATTCTCTCTTTGTCTTTGGCATTTGACCTTCTGATTAGTATGTGTCTCGGAGTTGGTCTATTCAGATTTTTTCGGATGGGAGTACATCATGCTTCTTGGACATGGATATCCATGTCCTTCAATAGGGTTGGGAAATTTTCTACCATTATTTCTTCAAATATTCCTTTGGCCGCTTTTCCCTTCTCTTTTCCTTCTGGGACACCCATGTCACATATGTTTGCATGCCTCTTGCTGTCCTTTAGTTCCTGGAAAACTTGTTCAAGTTTTTCCAATCTTTTCTTCATCTGTTCTTTTGTATGTTCACTTTCAGAGGCCATTTTTCAAGCTCACCAATCCTTTCTTCTGCCTCCTTAAATCTGCTATTATATGATTCCAGTGTATTTTTAATTTCATTTATTGTACCTTTCATTTCCATAAGATCTGCTATTTTTCTATGTATGCTTTCAAATTCTTCTTTGTGCTCATCCAATGATTTCTTAATATCCTTAATTTCTTTAGCCATCTCATTGAATTTATTAAGGAGATTTGTTTGAACATCTATGATTAGTTGTCTCAACTCCTTTATGTCATCTGGAGGCTTATCTTGTTGCTTTAACTGGGCCATATCTTCCTGTTTCTTGGTGTGGATTGTAATTTTTTGTTGGTGTCTTGGCATCTGGCTTACTTGAGTATTTATTCTGGGTGCAGTTTTCAGTTTTTCTCTTTAGGGCTTCCTGCCCTTTCTCCCTTGCTGGTTTTGTAGTAGGAGACAAGGATGTAGTTGATGCTATAAGCTGTGGAGGCTCAAGTGACCTTCATTGCCCCAAGGACCATGGAGCTTCTCCCAACTTTCTTCTTTGCTAGGGGTAGGGACAGATCCACAGCTATGTGGAATAATCCATCTTATGCAGATCTAGACTGTAGTTGCCTAGAGAGACTAACGAAGCTTCATGCCCCTTTCTCCTCTGCCTGGGGCAGGGATGGAGCTGCAGGTGTGGGCAGCAATCTATGCAGTGCAGGTCCAAGATGACCACAGTTGCCCTGGTAGATTTCCAATTACCGGGAATTAGTCTGTGCCAGCTAAATGTACCTACAGTTACCTGGATAGGCCTGTGCAGGCCCCATCAGCTTCCTCCCTGCTAGAGGTGGGGCTGAAGCCTAGGCTATGGCTGTAGGCCAATCTGGGTGAAAGAAACCGGTCTCTACCTTCACTGTGATTTTCAGTCAGCCCGGCTTTCCCTCATGGTGGGGGTGGAGTCAAAATGGCGGCTACCAGCCTCTTTCTGACTTGGACAGGCTCAAACTTTAGCCATTCTTAGGGTTATATGTAAGCCAGCCTAATTTACTAATCAGTAGCTGAAATCAGTGGCCAACCATCTCTTTCTCCCCTGTTTTTGGGAAATGGAGCTTCCAATTCTTGCCACAGAATAGCTCCTGGGGTGGCTTGCGCCGCCAAAGTAGAATGATCACCGGCCTCCACGGCGTGGCCTGTAGTTTCCTGGAGAGGCTGGCACAGCTCCCCCCAGCTTCCTCCCTGCCCGAGGTGGGCCTGAGGCTTAGACTAGAGATGCAATCTAATCTAGATGGAAAAAAGCCGGTCCCTACCAGCACTGTGATTTTGTCAGCCCTGCTCCCCCTCATGTCAGGCATGTAGTTAAGATCTGATTCTAGGAGCTCTTTAGTTGTCGCCATCTTGCTAGTTGTTCTGCATGTATATACATTTAAATATAAATAAAAATCCCTCTGCTTCAGTGTCTTTTTAAAATGTCATCATGTCTGCTTGAGAGATATGCTTGATACAATATGTGGTTGATACTTTTCTTAGGATGTTTACTCCATTTATGCTTCATTTACTGTTGTTTTTTGTGTGTGTGGATTTGTCTTATTTTCTGTATTAGATCAGAAGCTCTCAAACTTTTGTTTTCCTGCATTTTTACTCGCAACAGTGGAAAACAGCTCTTTTACATTTTTTAGGTCCTTTAAAATAGAGACTATAAGTTGTTTTATTTGTGTAGCATTTAGTAGGCACTTAAATTTTTTTGTTGAATTTAATTGAATAATGAATTATTTCTGTTGAGCTTAAGATCAGTAGAAAATTCCCTTTTAATTAGATCCCCTAATTTTCACTAAATGTGGAGATGGACAGTATGCTTTAGACTCTTTGGAGCTTTCTTTCTTAGTCTTGTGTAAGACTGAGGCACTCTAAACAAACTATTTCATTTCACAAGTGAATTGATTTAGTGGTTAGGGGTGCATTTGGTAGCTAAACTTTGAGGGTGCCCATGAAAGTTCAGTTGTATGATGATTGTTTTACAGTGGAAGTAGATGATTGATAATATTTGCCCTCAAATTCTCCAGGAAAAGGTAATATTTTTCATGCCCTGTACTGTCAGACTCTAGGGCTTTAATGACAAATTTGTTTGAGTGTCTGGAACAGATCTAAGAACCCTTCCTGAAAGCAGTTTAGTGCTGCTGGTAGGTACATACATAGTTCTCCATTAGGGCAGGGATATATAAGGCTAAATAATATTCATAAGAAATCCTGGCAATCTATGGGTTGATCCCTGCCATTTGGTAAAGAGTTGCTCCCCTGGATATTTTATTTTTATTTATTTACTTTGTAAACATTTATTGATTATCTTCTACATGCTTGGCACTGTGCTAGGTACTGGGGTTATGGAATAGGAAGCACATGATGCTCTCACATCTATTAAAGAAAGACAAATAAATTGTATTAAAAATGTCACAATGATGTTGGAAGAGCATGACTTCTATCCCAAAGCAATAAATCTCCAATAGTAGAATTTCAGGTGCTTTGTAGCTAGGTGGGAAAGATAATTCTGGTAAGGAGGCCTTTGACTCAGACCTTCATTTCTCGTATAAGGGTAGTCTTGTCTGTTGTTTAAAGCAAATTGATACTTCAATCAACAAGCCAAAGTAACTAAACCTCAGAAATACGTCGTGGGCATCAATCTTGATAATTCTGTCTTCAATGGATTCGTGGTAAACATTTATTCCTCCAGAATAGACTCTTTCAGCTCTAGTTCTGGGTTGAGTCAGAGCTCTAGAAACCTCTATGTCTGGGCTGTAATACTTTATGTCCTGTCATCACAGAATCAAGATTTAACCTTACATCTTTGACTTTTATCAAAGATGTGAATGAGAGGCAGCTATAAACCTTTGGGTATTTTGTAAATCAATATTTGAAATCTAATCATTAAGATTTTCTTTCTTTTTTTTTTTTGCGTAGAAATCCAAGTGTCAAATTTATTCAGATTTCTTAGGACGAAGTACCTGGCTCATAGCAGGTGCCAAATAAGTATTTGTTGAAAGAGCCAATGAATGAGCTAATATTTATTGAGTCTGCTATGTGCTGGACTTTTTGCAAGGTGTTCACATATTAGCTTATCAATTCCTCTGATGGCAGACGTTCATGTTGTAACAGCGATTAATAAACTCAGAGCTCTTCTCTGTAAGTTTTTATGCTTTTTTTTTTTTTTTTTTTACCTTTCCTGCAAGAAATTAAATTGATCCCTGTGCTCAGTTCACAAGCACAACCACGTACTCTTTTCTAACAGCTCACTTTTTTCCTTGCCTGCCACACACAGCTTTTTCTTTTTGCTTGGTTTTATTTACTTTTTGGAAATAGATGGAGTATAAATAATAAAGGACTAGAGTAATTCATATGGTCCCTTGCTGCCATGTATCTGTAATTCTGCTCAGTTCATTGTGATAAGAGATTGGTTTAGGAACAACTTTTCAGTCTTTTAAAGTGAATACCTTCAATAAGTATCATTGAAACATATAAGTGTTTCTGAAACCAATCCTAATGTGCTCTTTTTTTTTTTATATGAAAGAAAAGCTATTATTGGCCATGAGAGGTGGATATGTTATCTGCTCTTGTTCCAACAATCACAATGGCATCATCTCTGCTATTAGGTTGTTATTTCTGATGCAATATTTAATTGTTTATCCTGCCTATCTCATAAATAGAAACAATTAGAGTGATCATGAAATATGTAGAGTAACTAAGTATAGCAATATGTAATGGGATTCTAAATTAAACTCCAGCAGCTGAATCTTCTTTCATTCTTCATATTCAAGTGTATTGAGTATAGAAACTTTATGGGATTTTTTTTTCCTTCCTGTCTGAACTCCTCTCTCTTCCGTAGACTTCATACAGTTTTGTTTATCCAAGTTTAGTTTGCCTCAGTTCTAGACTTCTTAAAGGGCCTTAAATTGAACAGCGGCTTCTTCAATGCAAGGTTAGTAAATTTCACTCTACAAACAAAACAACAAATCTGCTGTAAGTTGGTAATGATGGCACAGTTGAGATTGGAACTGTTTTGGATCTTGAGGTGATTTTCTGAAGCAACTTGGCCTTTCATCTTCTGCAAGTGAATGATGGTCCCAGCATACTTTACTAAATCTCTAGTGAATTTACAAGGGATGGTTTACAATGCAAAGCTGAAAAATAAAAATATACAAGATATTTTACACATTTTTTTTCTCTCTGCAATCTGTGAGACATAGTTTTAGAGAACCACAAATTTATATTAATAGACCTTTTGGAATTTGGGGATTTAGGGTTTGGAGGCAGCTTCAAAGTACTTTGTCCTTTATCTTCAATCACATTATGTGACAAGGATAAAAATGCAAGCATTATTTTTTACGTTGAAAAAATAGTGCTGTATATGTTGGGAGGGCGAGAAGGTGGGAGGGAATTTCAGAAAAAATAGTCCATTTTGTGTAGCAAAATTTTGATTTTGATATTTGAAATCCTCAAAAGAAAGCTCACTCCTTAAAAACTACTTATGGTTTCAAAATATTGCAATTTTAGGGTTAAATAAGTCAATAAAGAAGAAAGGCCTTTAGGAAGTTTATCTTTGTCCAGTTTATCCCTAGGGAAAATCAAGATAACTGCTTTTCCTTTATTTTATTGGGTTCAAGCAACCATGTGAAAAGCTATATAATCACTGAGTAAATATTGAACATGCAATTATAGGATAAATATTATGTTATGACAAAATAAGTAGCAGATAGTCATTTCTGCCTCTTGAACTATAGTTTTCCTATCATGTCCTAATGTTGAAAATTAAACGGTGATTATATTTACAATACCTTTCAATATACTTTCCAAGCATTCTACTTGTTAGTGGAGTTATAGAAAAGGTAATGTTTTCTAAATTGTTATTATTTTATGTGTCTGCCTAATTTGGTCTTCTATGCAATTTCTCACATGGATAATCCAAATAATACTCTTCATAATGTTTTATAGTTGAATGGGCTTTTCCATACATCTATCAGGCAACAAACAGTTTACTTTTACAGATTAAAAAAATCACCAAAAATTCAGAAATATTACCAGAGTTGTTTAAGTTCATGTAGTTGGACCTGCCAGACAGGAGCTGGTACACAATTTCCCATTTGTTTGGGAAAATGCGAGTGCTATTTTCACTTATTCATGTTCTACCTGCAAGGAACATGCATAGATTACCTATCCTGTGTCAGCCATTGGGCTCAGGGACTGGGGATCTAAAGACAAATAGAGAATTAATAGGCTGGAAAATTAGTGGCAAACTAAGATACTGAAGGATCCAGTCCAGGGCAAAAATACTTAAAATAGAATGGAAGAAATGCACATGAGAGATATTTCATAAGATGGTTTATGCTCATTTGTCATTCTTATTAGCCCTGTTTTAGGTAGGATTATCAATTATATTTAAGAGTAACCTTAGCCAATAGGGGCTTATTTATCTCAAGTATTAAGAAGTCTGGAAGTCTGGAGTGCAGGGTGATATGGTACCTTCAACAATGCAACCAAGGAACCGGCCCTTCTCTGTTCCAGTAATACTATCTTTTGTGATGCTTGAGAAAGCCATAGGGCCACAGACCTATGTATTGCTAAAGCCTGCCTTTTCCCAGGCATCGCTGCAACTACAGGTTGGGGTGCAGAAGCTTGGCTCCTTTAAACATGCAGGGCTCCACATTGTTGGGTTCTTAGTCAATGAGATTGCAAACTTCAGGCAGAGAACACCTCCTTTAGCAAAGTGGTATTTCCCTCTATCTCTGCTTGTAGACTGATAGCTATATTCTGGTTTATCCTTTAAGACGTGGCTAAAAGTCCAAATGCTAGCTTTATGGAGAATTTTCCTCTATTTCATCTAATACTATCACCTTGGTTGGTGCCTTTTCTGTATTCCACCTCCAGTAGGTGACTAGAATAGCCAAAGATCTCACGGGTATATTTTAAAGGTCAGCAGCAACCCAGCCTTCAGTGTGCTAATCCCATCATTCCCATTTGCAGTTACCAGATTCTGTGTCATTCAGAATTGAGATGGCTGTGAATGACATAAAAGTGACCTAGTGCCCTTCATAGAACCAGCCTCATGTTGAGACAAAAGGAGAAAACAGAAGAGGTAGTACTGTTTCTATTTTATTGGCCGGAGCTGAGTTGCTACAAGGGTTTCTGAGAAAGTGAGTTTTAGAAGAAAGAAGGAGGTTGGAATAGGTCCTGAGCACTACATACCTGCCTCAGGCACCCATCATCTGAAACTTTTCCCACTGTTTCCAGTGTTCCTTGCAACTAGGACATGGGCACATGATCAGAGTCCCCCCACTCAGATCTACCATTCCAAGACACTAAAATGAACATTAGTGATATGAAGAGATGGGGATGGTGCAGAGTCCATCCTGGTGAGGACAGCAGGAACAGTAGTAGCAGCAAAGGAGTGATCTTGTACCAGTATCCCAGAGGCATTGGATAGAAGCATCATTTCTCGCAGCAGCATCCAGGCCTCAGCGCTCTTGTTGTCTACAGTGTGAGCTGTTTTAGCTGTGCTCTGTGGTGGTGAAAACCACATCCTCCTGGGATGGGTGCTGCAGTATAATTTGGGGCATTGTTCCTGGTTCTCTGGCCCTCCTGGGCATTCTGTGAGTTACCCAACATTACTGAATGAGCTTTGTTTATACTTACATTAACCAGAGTTAATTCTGTTGCTTGCAACCTAGCACTCTACTTGATTCTGAAGGATAAGTATAGTTAGGTGGCTGCTAGAATGCAAGGGGACCAAGGACCTGTCCTTGGAGGAATAAAATATGACATTTGTTCTAATTTCAGGTGACTAGGAAAATAAGGTCATTAAATTAAGTTCTAAGAGGGAGTAACATGAGGCAGAAATTGAGCATCAATGTTGTGGGACACCCCAGTGGAAAAATCTAGCAGATTGGTGGTGATGGGGTCAGGAGTTTGTGAAAGAGGGTAAGGCAAAATTTATAAGGGACTTGAGCTAGACTAGACCCAAAAGTTTTGGACTGTGTTTGAAAGTTGATTAGAATGATAAATTGGACTCAGCTTAAATTATTTTCACTTTAGTTTTTTAGAAGTAACAAAGAAGCAGCACAAAGATAAATGAGGTAGGACTAAAGGTAAATGAGTGGACTCAGCTCCTGGATGCCTCCTCATTTCCTTTTAGAGGTGAGTCTACAATTCACTACTCAATGGAGTCCTCATGGAATGAGGAATCTTCCAGGTCAGAGAAGGCCAGAGCTGTATACTCACTGCTTTTACTCCTGGCAGGTGGAGACCCCACTTTAGCATGGGTCTACCCACCGCCATATAAGGCAATCCTGGCTGTACTGTAGTGATATACTTTTGTATCCTGTTTCTTAATGCATTACTGGGACTACAGCAGACCTGGCCATGGTCCATCAGAGGACTTTAAGCATTTTGTTCAGCCAAAGTAAACAGATATGCTGACACTAGAAGATAAGGCTGCAGTAATCTGCTTAGGACCTAGTTCAGGCATTAAATGTCGATTAATTACAAAGAGCACAAGAGCCAGAGCATCTCTATTAAGCTGGCAGGGTCTGTAAGTGTTGGGCAGTAGAAAAGAGATAGTTGCTGTGACCTTAGGGCTTAATTGTAGGAGATCATAGTTTTTCACTTTGATTCACTAGTAGCAGATCTACCAGTCTTGCTAGAGTTTTCTAAAAGAGGTACATTCTGCAGCTAAATATAACACCAGATGTAAAAAATGAAACAGGCCAGCTAAGAGCATATTCTGAATTGTGCAACTGGGAGATGGGATCAGCATACACACAGCCACCTCTTTCAATGAAATGTCTAGAGTCAGTAGAATAAAGCTTCATTCCTGTATATTCTACTCATATTAGTGTGCTTTCCAGAGTATGATTTCTAGAGCTGTTTCCTGAGTTAACTCCCTGGAAAATTACTTGTGTCTTTCAGACCAGCAGAATGAATTTGGATTAGGTTTCACATTTTGACAATGTGTTTGGAAGAGCCTGGCTAACTGTGTACAGTCTGGGTTCACAGCTGGACTGCATTTCGCAGACTCCCTTGCAGTTAAGTGTGGTCATATATGGAAGTGATGCCAGCCATTTCTAGGTCTTGTCCAAGAAGATCTTTCATGCCTGTATCTCTGTTCTCATGGAAGGAGCCTGGGTCCCTGTCATTAAAGGGAGAAAACTGTGTGCTATCCAAGAACACCTGCATTGCACTGGTTCATGGATGAGAAATAAACTTCTCTTGTGTTAAGTAACTGAGCTGTTTGGGTTCATGTGTTACCCTAACTAATACAGACTATTATAAAAATATCAACATTTTAGGGCTTTGTTTATATTTACCTTGACTTTGTGAAGTTCCAGTGGCACATCTGATTAACGACCTTGAGTTCTTCTTGTCAGAACTGTTTACATCCTTCTTTGACTTTGGACTCCATTTCTCTGCAAAGTCTTTTATTCTACATCTTCAGGTCCATTGGTCACTTGGGTTTAATTCTGAAGAGAAATACGGGCTAGACATTTAATTGGAGGAGTTAACCACTGATATAACACTTTTTTAACTCTATAAGTTTAGGAATTATACATAGAGTGAAAGGATAAGCATTCAATGTCCAGACTGAGGCAGAGGTTATCAACACTACCTTTCCACACAGCAGTCATCAAGCTACCTAGATTTGCCGTAAACTGACAATGTATCTGTTCTGCAGATACTTCCTGAAAATATGACTTTAAAGTCTGTGTTTCCTAAACTCAGTTTTAGAAAACTAATGATAGCAGTCCATATATTCTACTAGATCAGAGATAGGCACATTTTTATGTAAAGGGCCAGATAGTAAATATCTTAGGTTTTGTAGGCCATATGGTCTCTGTCACAACTACTCAACTCTGCTGTTGCAGTCTGAAAGCAGCCACAGACAATGCATAAACAAATAGGAGTGGCTGTGTTCCGAAAAATGTATTGTCAAAAATGTATAGTGGGCCATAGTGTGTGGACACCTGGACTAGATTTTATACCTGGGTTAACCCAAAACATTAAACATCTTGTACCAAAGGACATTTCTTTAACCCCCTGGGGAATGAGGTTTTCTGAATTGTGCTTTGATATTATGTACTCAGGTTGCCCTGAGGGATATTGTAAGAAGCAGTTGTGTGGGATGGATATTTTGTACATAATTATAGGGAGTTTACTGCATGATGCAGTGATCCCTTTAGGATGACCTGCAGGAGAAATTTCCTTAGATGTCAGTGTCGGCAAAAGTAGTGACTCCCCTGAGCACCTGGAACTTCCTAGCTTAAATTAACTGAATCTTAATCAAACATGATGATCTCTTTCCTTTGGCTGCATAGAAGCTCAGAGGGCTGAAGCCAACTATCACTTATGTAAGCCATCTGTCTACTTTCTCACAAGCATCTACCATCTGCAATGTGATAGGTGCTGGTAACCAGTGAAGGATAAAATATCCATGGCCCTTTCCCTTGTGGAGCAAATGTTCTTTTCTAACTTTATTTTCCATTATCACTGATTTAAAATATATACTTATTTTAATAGAAGAAATCATCTTGGATTTTATATGTTTATGCGAGTTCCATGTTATCTTAATTTGGAGTGAGGTCAAGTATATACAAATAGACAGACTGACAATTGATCTGTTTTCTATGCCATGGGATGGGATGGACCCTAGTATACTGCTTCCTTTTTACAGAGATTGATTCTCTATTTCCCTAGCATTATTGACCCATCACATCTATGTGCCAGCTTTTCTCTAAAAAATTTCAAGTCTGAGTCTCATAACTTTATAATCCATGTAAGGAATATCTAAGGTATGGCTCAACTCTTCTACTAAGCTCTAGGCCACCTGAAGAAACTACTAAAGATCACATAAGATCTTGGCAGCACTAGTCCTGATTAATTATCTGTGAGCTGAATTCCAGTATTTTAATACTCATCTGGAAACTTTATCACAATAAAGAACTAGAGGAGTCTATTGACAAAGCAGTTCCAGACTTTGTCAATCTGAATTAAGGGTTATGAATTTGGGATCCAAAAAACCCTAGAGTGCATTGTGGGAACACAGGTTCATGGCATAACAGAAATTTTCAGCAAATGATCCCTTTATGTCTTAAGAAAATAAAGAATCCAGAAAGGGCAAATAATCCCCTTGTCACTTACATAGCACAAAGAGTCCAAAAGAGCAGGAGACTAAGTCCCAACATGGCTCGTCTCCCAGGATGACCGAAAACTGCTCTGGTTTGGGGTCGATAAATGTCAGCTCTGCATGCCTTACTTCGTGTCAGAGAAGAGAGACTGTTTGAATGATATTTATCTACCTCAAGTCCTGCTACTGAGAATTCCTGTTCTGATAAGCATCTGGGGCTATTTGTTCCTAGTTTCTGGGTTTAAGGTCTGGCCAGGCCTTTTCATTAGACTTAACATCTTCCCCCGGTTGTGGAATGACACACAATAGAAAAGGAGGTGGAGGTAGCTGAAGGCCAGAGAATGGATGCTTAGTGTGTGTTTGTGATTTCCCCAGAAAAGGAGGTGGAGATAGGTGAGGTCTAGGTGATAGCCGCTTTACACGTGTCTGTAAATACCATATGCATAATTTCATGCTGTATGGTCTATATAAATTATTTTCAGGATAGGGTGTCCATTGTTTCCATTGGATTCTCAAAAGACATCAGGTTAAAATGTCCTAAATGGTTTACATCAGTGCTTCTCAAATTATCTGTGGTAAAGGACCAGGTTCTTGCTTGCTTGCTTGCATTTTCTCTTTATTTTCAATCTGTAGCAGACTGCTACTTTTAAAATATACAATGAAAATGAATTACTGGAAAAATGAAATGCTGCTTGGATATTACAACAATATAATATTACTAAAAACATTTCTAAATGCTTAGTCTCAACTTCTGTATTTGTCTATCGTGGATCAGTAATGAATAGTTACAAATAGTACTTTGAATAGAATTGGTGTAGGTGATATGGTCAAAGGAGAATAATTCTACCAGAGGAAATGGAAAGGCAAGTCTCCTTTGGCCCTGTTCTCAACCCTGCCTCCAGAAGTGTGGCCTTGGGAGCATTTGGCTTTTTTGCTGGACTGTT
>JAQZBX010062097.1:0-16964 GCA_029593785.1 Cabassous unicinctus
TCCCCTTTTATTAAAGATTTATTTATTTATTCATTCCCCCCACCCCCCGTTGTTGTGCACTTGCTGTCTGCTCTCTGTGTTCTTCTTGTCTTCTCTTTAGGCGGCACCAGGAACCTATCATTGGACCTTCCAGAATGGAGAGAGGTAATCTCTTGCTCCACCTCAGCTCCCTGGTCTGCTGCAGCTCTTACTGTCTCTCCTCTGTGTCTCTTTTTGTTGCGTCATCTTGCTGCGCCAGCTCTCCATGCGGGCCAGCACTACTGCGCGGGCCAGCTTGCCTTTCACCAGGAGGCCCCAGCAATTGAACCCTGGACTCCTATATTGTAGATGGGAGCCCAATCACTTGAGCCACATCCGTTTACCCAACATCCCCTTTTAATACAAACATTTTATAACATCACCTTTACTATCTTGGAATTAAATACAATACAATCTACCCATTACACTCATTTCCAGTTAATAAATAATTGGAAAATAACTTAGAAAAGATGTATTTCAAGATGTATATTCTTGGGCATGACTAGACTAAAAGACATAATGAAGCAGCTAGAGCCTTGCATCTTCTTATCACAGAGTTGGATTTAATGAAGAAAGAATAGCCAACCAAATAATGTGACCCTTTTGTTATATTTGGCATTTTTGAAATACAGGTTTGTGGGATTCAGCCTCGAAGGTGGCCTCCAATGACCTCCATCCCCTGGAACTCACCCCCTTGTGTAGTCCCCCCTCCCATATGGTAACAGGGCTGGTCTTGACCAATATCATACAGCAGAAGAGATAGTACGTCACTTCTGAGATTAGTCTACAAAAGACTGTGGCTGCCTTCTTGGGCACCTGTGCTCTCTCCTGGATTTCTTGCTCCGGGTGAACAAAGTGCCATATTATGAGCAGCTCTAAGGAGAGGCCCAGTGATAAGAAAATGAAGCCTTTGTCCAACAGCCATCGAGACTGGCCCCAAACCATGCGTGAGCTTGGAAGTGTACTCTCTAGTCCCAGGTGAGCAGTGAGATGGCAGGAGCATTAGCCTTGTGGCTGGTTTTTGTCCTGTTCCTAGGGAAGCAACCTCAAAATCTTTGGAATTTCCTGTGGTAGGATTATCTTCTTACTTCAGGGTGGGCCAGGACCACACATCAGTTACAGGGTGGGGCCAGTCACCAGAAAGACCAACCTCTGACCTCTGGGAGGGGAGGGGGACTGAAGGTTGAGCTCAGTACAGGGGCACTGGTTCTATCAATCATGCCTGCGTAATATGAACCCCATATGAACTTGGGACACACTCAACGCTCCACAGAGCCTCCATGATTGATAAGACACATCTCTGTGCCCAGAGGGTGACACATTCTGACTCCAGGAGCAGAGGACACAGAAGCTTGCATCTGAGACCCTCCCAGACCTCATCCTATGTGTCTCTTCTTTTGACTTATTTGTTATCCTCTTACTATAATAAAAGTATAATCGTAAGTACAGTGTGGTTAGCGAGCTCTGTGAAGTGTTCTAGTGAACTACCACACCAGGGGCGGGGGGGGGGTGGGAACCCTTCAATTTGCAGCCAGTTGGTCAGAAGTGCAGGTGGCCTAAGCTCATGACCTGGTGAGCGGTACCTGAAGGACGATCTTGTAGAGGATGGCCCTTAACTTGAGGAGTCTAACTCCGGATAGTTAAGAGTTAGAATTGAATTGGACTGAATTACTGCAGTGTTTGCAGCTGGCATCATAAGTTGTTATGTAAGTGGTTGAAGTTCCTGGTACCCTTTACAAGCCGACAGCTTGTCTACAACCTCGTGAGACCCTGGGCAAAACCACCCAGTTAAACCACTCCTGTATTCTTGACCCTCAGAAACTGTGAGAGGTAATGTTTATTCTCTTGAGCTGCTAAATTTTGGGATCCTTTGTTATGTGGCAATAGGTAACTAAGGCATGACTCAGTATATTTGTGTGCCAGCCTTAAATGCAGACTGCAAAAAGGTTATAGTGGTGACACAAATATCAGGAGTGCCATCAGTAACCCAATTTTCTAAAATGGTGAAAACATCTGAGAAAGTTCCAAACCAAAAGGAAAAAAAATCTTCACAATTTACTAAGAGATTGCATTCCTGAAAAGTTCATGTATAATAGAGCCATGCAAAAAACCCACAAAAAACAAAGCACACAACTTTGTGTTAATATATAAAACAGGGTTAAATTTTAGGCCCAGAGAATAAAATAGCTTTTCCAACTACAAGCATATCTGGCAGGACATTTGGAAAGTCATAAGGAACACAGGAAAACTCTTGGGTGGGATTGTCCTGCCTGTGGGATAAATAAGTATCTATGATCTAACCCACTAAAGGCTAGTAGGAGTCTGCCATAGTCATGATAACCAAAAGTTCCAAAACAAGCCCTCCACATCACTGAGGGGAGGCAGGTGCATCTTAATGTCCAGGTGAAAAACGAGGCTCTACCTGGTGTGAATCATCATCCCAGGGGCTAATCTGCAGGCCTTTCCGGGTCCAAACACTATGGTCTCAAGAGCTAAGAGGCAATCTGGGTGGCTTGTCCCTAAATACCTGACAACCTGTCCATACCCCTCAAGTGGAGGTATGTTAGCTTCAGGCAGTCTATTCTGCTCATTCCAGTTAAACAGCTCTTTCAGTGGAAAGGGTTTAGTCATTTATGATTTCCAATCACCCCATTAGTGTACCCTTAAGAAATTTATCAAGGTTTCTGGCATGTGAATGGCAACTGTGATGGTTAAAAATATGTCCACAAAATTTCTCATGGTCTTTCCCTGAAGAGGTGGTGCTTAATTCTCCCCCTCTGGGGTATGAGCTAGACTTAGATACTTGATTCTAACAAACAGAGTAAGACGGAAGTTACGATGTGTGACTTTGGAGTAGGTCTCCAAAAGGCACTGTGGCTTCCTCCCTGCTCTACCTCTAGGATTGTTCTGGGAGGAAGTTAGCTACCACGTCATGAGGACACTCATGTACCCTATGTGCAACTATATGCCAGCCAGAGCCACTCAGCTAAACGAATCCCCAGAAGGTATGAGATAATCTGTTTACACTACGTTTTTGGAAAATTTGTTACTCAGCTCTAGATAACTAATATGGTAATTTTCCTAGTTTTCAGGCATAGAGACTTTTCATTTCAATGACAATCTAGGAAGTGTTCATGTAATCTTGTAATCTAACCTACAAGTCAGGTCTACTTTGAAACCTGTGTGTGTGTGTGTGTGTGTGTGTGTGTGTGTGTGTGTATGTGTCAGGGGAGGAGATACTGTTTCTTCCAGTTTTTCTAAAGGCCCAGACTGACATAGTATAGTACACTGATCTCATGAAGAAGCACTTGTATCATAATGGTTTCCCTGTTTGTATTAACTTTAATTTCCTGCCAAGACCACTTAATAATTCAACAATAGCTTTTGAAATGTCTCTGTATCAAAATTTCTATTCCAAATAATCTTGATTTATCTTTTACTCAATTAAATTCTAAGTCAACTTTTGTTTAGACAGCAAAAGATATATTAATATTATCAAAGCACAGCATTACAAACCGAGTAGAATTGTTTCTCATGCATATACACTCTTACTAGCCCAGGTATATGAGCTTGGCATTTACTTACTTAACTATTTAGATGTTGTTGTTTTTTTAATAGAACTTTCCAAAAAGTAAAAAACAAATCCCATTTTCCTCAATAGAGAGAAAAACAATTCTTCCCAAGTTAATTTATAGGTTTAGTGCAATTCCAATTGAAAACCTATAGAATTTTTTTTTGAGAGCTTTACAGTCTGCCTAGAAAAATAAATAAGACCAGCCAAGAAAACTCTGGAATCACAATGAAGTGAAACTGGCCCACCCAGACACTAAAATATAGTGTGAAATTATAGCAGTTAAAATAATATGGTACTGAGGTTAGAAAAAAAAATTCGATATGGGAGGAATCTAAGGATGACCTCACAATTTACTGAAGAAAGACTTATTTCAAATAATATGGGGCCATTTAACTTTTTTTTTTTTAAAGGAGGTACTGGGGATCGAAAACCCAGGACCTTGAACATGGGAAGCAGGCGCTCAACCCCTGAGCCACATCCGCTCTCCAAGGAGAGTTGGTTTCTTCATTTGTTTGTTTTTAGGAGGTACCGGGGATCGAACCTGGGACCTTGTACATGGGAAGCAGGTGCTCAATTGAGCTACATCTGCTCCCCATGGGCCAAATAATGTTTAAGTTATTGTTTTGGGGGATAGGAGGCTCTCATTTTTTTTTCACACCATATACCAAAATTATTCCAGATAAATCAAAACAAAGTTATTTCCACATATCCCATTTCTCTCCATTATTTTTCTACCTTAGAGTTTCTGTTAGTTAAAAATTATTTTGGCAGTCTTCCCTTTATATTCTACTAGTCAACTGGCTGACACTTGAACAATAAATAATATTGCTTTGGGATTCAAAATAATCTTGTAGAGGATCTGACAGTCAACAAATGGAAAGTGTAAGTATATTTTGTCTTAAGAAAAATCCATTTAATAAAATATTTAAAAAGTAGGTTCTCCTTGGTATTTTAAAAATTATTTACTTTACACATGTTTCAAAAAGTTCTATTTTGTTAAATGTATCCATCATCATAAATGTGGCTTTGGAACTCATATACACTATACCACTGTAGTTGGAAGGGCCGTTAGTCAACAACATGCTTGGACCCTATTAACACCTGAGTATTTGCCAATCTTAAAAGGTTTCCAAGGTTCTTTTTTTGCATACTTTAAATTTCTCATTTTAAGGTACTAGGTTAATATTTATTCTAAGTCAAGGGACTGCTGAAAGGGAACATTTAACATTTTTGCATTTACAAAATATCTTTATATATGGTGTGGTAGGCAGAATGGCCCTTCCATTCTGGAACCTGTGCATACTATGTTATATGACAAAAGGTTATGGACCTTAGGAGAATGAGATTGCCCTATAATAGGTGAGTCCCTTCTATTTATATGTGCCCTTAAGCAGAGAAGTTTCTCCAAGTGGAGGTAGTAGAGATGTGGCAAAAGGGAAGGTCAAAGATATTCAAAACATAAGGACTCAGTGCTTCACTGCAGGTTTGAAGATGAAGGAGGGAGAGCAGGAGTTATCCACTAGCAACTGACAATGTTTGAGAAAGGTTATCTTCCGAGGAATGACTTGAGATTCAACTTCAAGAAATCAACAGATTACAAATATTCCCTCAGTCTAATCCCAGTGTTTGAAATTGAAGGTGATGAGGTGACTTTTTCATGCCATTTTACTGGCACCTTTCCTTAAAAAACTACCTGGTTAAAATCCAATTAATTCCGTAAACATTTACAGAACACCTCTAGTGACCAGCCCTGCTCTATATACTGGTGATAGAATGATGCTATTAAGAAACTTACAGTCTAGTGGGATGCACAGAATTGTACTACAATTGAAATAAGTAGAAAATACAGCTAGGGCACAGAAGACAGGCTTAGCTACGGCCAGAAGGAATGGGAGGCTGCAGCTGGCCAGCGGTAGAACAGCACATTCCACACAGGAGGACCAGCATGCTTACAGATTTTGAAGCCTGAATTCATTTAGTGTAGCCTGTTGGGAAAACAAAAACATATCACTGTGTGAGCATAAAGTGTGTATGCAGGGGTGGGGTGGGAAGAAGTGGGGGACTGGTGGGAGATGTGCTTTAAACAGTCAGGTGGGGACCACATCATAAAGGGCATTATACTTTATCTTATCTTATAGGTGAACTTTAGAGATTGGCATAATCATTTGTTTCAGAAAGGTTTCTTTGATAACACAATGGAAGATGGATTGAAATCAAGTAATAACACAGATTACTCCAGAGATTACTGGTAATGCCACAAACACCAGAAACTAGTAAAGGGAATATTATTCTATACAAACAGATGAGGACCCAAACTTGAGATCAACAGTAGAGATGGGGAGAGGGAAATGATTTAAAGTAAATAAAAATTCAGAAAGTAAAATACATGACAAACATCATCGGTTCCCAATTAACGGCCATTCCCAATTCCTAGGCTCCCTTACCTACAACTCATCATGAAGACTAGAAAAGCCAGGTGGCTACATCAACTTTATCAGTCACATGTAACCCAATTCTGGATAATATCTTGGGGGTGGGGAAAGGGTGGCTCTGGGAAAGCATTTCCTTTCTGTTAAAAAGGAAAGAGGTGTGTGCAGAGAAAGCCCCTCCCCTCCTGCTGAATGAAGAGACAGTGTTTGGTGCTATGGCAGCCATTTTGCGATTGTCGGGGCAAACCAAAGCCAAAAGGCAACTCAACAAGGATGGCAGAGTAGGATGGGAAGTCTTGGTCTTTAATGACATGGCTGAGCTGCTGAACCAACCTAGAGACTGCCTATCTGTGGACTGTAAGAATCCTGACAGTTTAAGCCACTGACTATCAAGCTCTCTTGTTACTTTCAGACGGACAAGGCCTGGTGACTGACTGTGGAGGGTTTGCAATAAGGAGAAATTTAAGTTTACTCCCAGGTTTCTGGCTTAGGAAACTGAGTAGAAGAACAAGACAGGATCACAACAAGAGAGTCTGGCAGGGGTGTGAGGTGAGGGAAGGGTGGAGGAAAGCTTGTTCTTGGACATGTTGACTTAGCATTTGGAGTCTTTCAGGTGAAGAAGTTGAATATACTTAGATGTATGAGTCCGGAACTCAGTTCGAAACTGAATGCTCCACCTACAGATGTATGGAAAGCCAGACCTGCCACACTGGTGTGACCTCACGCTCTCTTGCAGGAGTTTAATGAATAAAGAGGGCCAAACGACGAAGTCCAAAAATCTTTATTGAAGGGTTCTAGAAAGTGTACCTTTTTTGTTCTTTTAAGACTAAAGAGATATAGATACATTTTAAGATAGTAACAATTTTGTTTATGGAAGGAATCTACAAACACTATCACACTACCACGTATTTTATAATAAAAATTCATTAGCAGCCAAAGTAATCTGAAAGGCACAAAATCTGGATCTACAAACAATGAAGACCTTCATATTAGCCTTGTGCTAAAGTGACTACACCAGAGATTTGTCCCAGTAACTGAAACTAATCTGAATCACCTGCTTTGCTATATATGCCAGTAAATCAGAAATACGTGAACAACCTCATTCCCAAGACTCAGAAAATAACTCCAAGACATGTTTTATTAGTGGCAGATTACCCCCAAAGTGCACAGAGGGACAGGATCACTGAGAAGGCAGCAAGCAGCAGGTTAGCAGCGTGATGCACGAGTAGGTCGCCTCTGAGGATCACACCACGAGACGGAAGGTAATATAGGTGACCCCAATACAATTACCTTCATATATGTGGCACAATTACAGGATAGAAATGACCAGCGGCCACTCAACCTACTGGGTAGGGAAAACACAATCTGAGTTGGTATGGGTGACAGTCTGACAAAAAGGCACAAGGACACAAAGCAAGAGGTCCCTATAAAGTGATCATAACCGCAAACCAAAGGTTGATTTTCATGTTTACAAAGTTTGGACAAAGATAGCTGATGTACACCTGCACAGATGACAGCAATTCTCATCAAAGGCACCTAGGATGAATGGGAAGTACCGCCAAAGATGAAAGGAAATTACCCTTGGCATCAAGCAAAAAAATGTTTCAAAAAGCGACTTTAGAGATATGAGTATAACAAAAACGTAGACCTAAGCCATGGGTCTTAATTCTAAAATAACTCTCATCACATGAAAACTCTCCCCCAGTCCTCCACTCAAGTCCTGTCTCAAAGTTCTAATCAGTCTTTCAGGTTTGTATTTCATGTGAACACTCTAGTTACACTGGATCAGCTGCTATTTTCCAAATCCAACCTGTGTTTTTCTACTCCTGCCATGTTGCTCAGCTGTTTGTTCTCTGCCCATGGAGATCCTACCAATCCAAGTTTCTCTCCTTAACATCTTTCCAGCATTTCCTGAGCCTACAACCACATGTAGCCTCCTCTCTGGCATCCTTTTCTGCTCTTATCAAGATCATTCTATCCTGTCTTGAACTGCTGTTACTATTTTCATACTTCCCTATGAGATTCTAAATTCCTTCATGAAGAAAGAATAATAAACTTATCTTTGTGGTTGATATAAAATAATTATAGGTTGCTGAATTAGCGACACAAAGCAGGCCAAAACCCTTGAAAGAACATACAAGGGCAAATTTATTAGAAGTATAAAAATTCAACTATTTACCATTCTGATAAACATTCATGTGCTCCTCCTGTTGATAGGAAAAGCAATATAAAATATAAGAAATAAAAGAGGGAATTACTCAGTAGAGCAGATTATCAGACTGTGGTCTAAAAATTCTAGATCCTTTTTTAATTCTCTGGACAGGTCAATTACCCATTTCTTTGCCTGCTTCCTCTGTAACTTATGTTTTACAAACGTGATGGCAGGAATAAGATCTTTGTTCATTAAGTAATACTTTTAACATCTTTCAGCACATTCCTTCCTTTAAAAAATACTTTTGAGTATCAATCATCTCTAGCCTTTTCCACGTTTACCACAATTACAAATTTTCCTGATTGGAGGAATGTCTAAGGTCTAACGAAGCCCATTATGTGTCCCAAAAAAAGGTGTATTTTCAGTTGTATTTAAAAAAAAACAAACTTCTCTCTTCCCTTACCCTCACAGATTTAAGGCCCTGAAACCGTGGCCACTGCACACTCCTAACTTACATGGGGGCTTAATAATCTAGAAGAAAAGGCACACTGTGCTCTCAAGAGTGGAATATATGCTGGGGGATGGTGTGTAGTAGTCTTCATGAATAAAAGAAGACACCATATTCAGACCAAACCGGGAGGCGGAGGGGATGCACACAAACAGTCAAAAGTTTCAATCTATAGAGATTTTTTAAGTGACATAAGCCAAAGGCTTTACAAAGTGCCACGCTCCTCTGGGATCTCTAGTTTGATTCTTCTTTTCTGTGAAGTTTTCTATCAAGCTTCACTTTTCTCAATGTGTTAGCACAGCTCCCTCCTTTAACCTCCACTCTCAGATCAGAACTGAACCGAGGTCTCCAAGTCGCCGGCAGTTCCTACGACGTCCTGACATAATCCCCAGATCCGGCACGGCAATCCCTTTCTACCCAGCACGTTCAACTATACATTTAGAAACTTCCTAATCAACCCAACGCAAGCAAACAAACCCAAGCACGCATCGAACTGCCACAAAATTTCTCTTCTGGCGCTTTTTCTGGGAGTGTTTCTACTGCACTCTGAAGGCAAACCAGTCCTTGGACTCGATTCCGTGTGCTTGCAGTACTCCTAAGTTAGGTGACATAACAGACAGCTTCCCCTCCCTTTCCTGCTATCACGTCATCTACCTGTTGCATCACCTGGAAAGTGGTCTCCAGCATCTAGGAAAGGAGCACCCCGTGACCTCTTAGAGAACTCGGCGGGGCCACAGTCCTGAGAAATTTTAGCCTCGTTCGTTTTAATGGGGTTCCTAGGGGGCAAGCGTGTTGGCTTCGGTTCACCTTGGAAAAGCTTCTAGAGGGGCATGGACGAGCCGTGACTTTCTGGACTTAGAGGGGCTTTGGAGTTTCTGAAGACGAGGGCAGGAAGGGGCGGGCGGCGCGGCAGAAGCCATCGCGGCGGGGGGCCGTGGGGGCCGGGATGGCGGCGGCTACTCTGCAGACCCCGCACGGCTCGCCGGCCCAGGGCTCGGGCCCAGCGCGGGGGTCGCGGCGGCCGAGGGCGTGGGGGAGGCTCGGCCCGGGCTCGGGAGCGCTGAGCAGCCCGCGGCGCGCCGACGGGGCCGCGGATTCCAAGCGTACCGCCCCCTCCCCCACCGCAGGGTCCCGAGCCGGCGGCGGCGGCGCGGGCCGGACGCGCGGGGCCGCACTCACCATGTCGTACACGTTGAGCACCACCAGCTGGTTGGCCCCCATCTTCTCCCGCGGCCGCCGCCTCGTCCTCGCCGCTCGGCCCGCGCGGGCGCCTCGGGGGCCTGAGCCGGGCACTACGCGCTCAGCCCGGCCCGCGGCAGCCGAGGCGGGAGCATGGGGACGCGAGGCCGCTCGGGGGCCGCCCACAGTGCCCTCTGCGCCGACGGCCGGGCGGCTGGCGGGCCCGCTCGGCTCAAGCGCCTCCCCGGGGCGCTGGACACGTGGGGAAAGGCGGGGCCGCGGCGAGGGGCGGGCGCCGGGCGCCCGGGGGCGGGGCCGGCCCGGCTGGGGCCCGAGCCCGCCTGCGCTCTGCTCCTCCGCAGCCGCACCTCGGGACCTAAGATGGCCGCAGCCTCCGCGCCGTCCGCCCTGCAGGCGCCGGGTCCCAGGACTACAGTTCCCAGCATGCAGTGCAGACGGCCCCGCCTGCTGCCCGAGGCGCGGAGGCGGAGTCACGACAACAGAGGTCTCGGTCGCTGCGGCGTCCCACCCTGGACTACAGCTCCCAGCATGCGGCGGGGCTCTCCGCGCTTCCCTAGCCTCCCTGGCCTCCTTGGCCTCCCTGGGCTACCTCGGCTCCCAGCATGCAGCGCCGTGGATGCGTCGCGGGCTCCGTCGCTGCCCTTGGCGCCGGGGAATCCTCACCTTCAGCCCCTCTTTGCTTGTGCTGTTGTTTTTAATTTGTGTCTCTGAGCGCAGTAAAGCCAACGAAATGTTGCTAGAGGGCCCTACGTTTTCCACCCCCCCCTCACATTTTTTACTAGTAGGAAGGGTGGGAGTAGAGGAAGGCGGGTTACAGGTGGGGGGTGGGGTGTAACGTGTACCCTGGTAATCCCGAGTGTGGAATTGGACATTTTATGAAAGTCTTCTGCCGAGTTGGGAAAAGAGTACAGTACCACAGATTAGCACACCTTGCTTCTGTGCATTCATTCAACAAATATTTCTTTTGTGTCTACCATATGCCAGGAAGTGGTGTAAGCCCTGGGGATACAGTGATAAAGAGGATGGGAGACAGAGAATATCGGTTTTACGTGCTTTTTAGAGAATGAAATTAGGGTGAAGTGTTGGAGAGTGGCTTGATGGGCTGCACTGGGAAGGTCACTTGAATGAGGTGAGGTTTAAGCTGAGATGGGAATAACAAAAAGCCAGCCCTGCTGTTATCAGTAAGTATTCCAGTCAAATGGGACACCAAGTATAAAAATTCTGAATCAGGAAGGAGCTTGCTGTGTTCAAGGAAACAACCTCTGGCTGGAGCATGGTGGGTAAGGAGAAGATACTAGATGAGTTGGGCAGATAAGCAGAAGCCAGTCATGGAAGGCTTTTTAGTCATAGCAGGGTTTAGATTTTAAGTGAAGTCATAGGAGAGTTTTGGGTCAGGGAGTGAAATAATTGTGTGCTTGTGTTTTGAAAGGATTACTGATTGCTGTGTGGAAAATGGATTTGAGACAGCAAAGGTGGAAGCAGGGAGATCAGCGTAGATTATAAAAATGGCCACAAATTATTCCCATCCTTTTATCCACACTTTTGGTAATATCGCTCCACAGGGACTGCCAGCTTGTGATTTCCTTTGGCCAGTAGGATGTTAACAAACATGATGCAAGCAGAGGCTTGAAAAACACTTGCAAGTTGGGGTTTGCCCTCTGCTGATCTTGGAAATCCTGCTGCCACCACCATGTTAATGAGTTTGGGGTAGCCTAATGGATGATGAGGGACAATGGTTAAGTCATGGCTGCAGGCCATCTGATAGCCACCCAACTGCCAGATGTGTGTGTGAGGCTGTCCTAGACCATCCCCACCTAGCAAGCCAGCTCTGACCAGAATTGCTGAACCAATCCACAGAATGTGAGAAATGTTTTAAGGCATGGTGTTCTGGGGGTGGTTACATGACTAAAGCTAATTGAGTCAACCACAGGAAGCTATTCCAAAAGTGCATGTCAGAAGGTGACTTGGGTTTTACTGTTAGAGGTAGAGACTAAGAAAATTCCACAGTTTTGGTATATTTTGGAGATAGAGTCTACAGGACTTGTTCATGGGTTGGATGTGAGTTTGTTAGGGAGAGAGAATTCAAGGATAGCTACCAGATTTTTGACTTGGGCAACTGGATGGTTGGTGCCATTTATAAGATGTGAAACCTGGGGGTGAGGTGTGCGTGTGAATGAAGTTCCTTTTTTTCATGTTTTGGAGATGCCATTTAGACATCCATGAGACGTCAGGTAGGCATTTGGATAAACACATTGTAGTCGTGGCCATTATAAATGGACTTTAAATCTGGTTGGATTGCCTAGGGAAATGTCTAGCTAAGATAAAAGGGGGCCAAGGACAAAGCTCTAGGGACCTTTCACCATTTAGAGGTCAAGCAGAGGAGGAAGAGGAACCACTGAGGCAGGAGAAAAATCAGAACATGGTAACACAGAAACCACGAGATAGTTGTGATTCAGCAATATGGCCCTGGTAGCCTTAACAAGAGCAGTCTCCGGGGAGGAATGGAATGAAAACAGCTGGAGGTTTGCAGAGTGGATGTAAGATATGGAAGTGGAGACAACTAGAGGCAGCTTGGGGCAGTAGCTGGATAGGGCTGTGTGGTCAGTGGAGGACATTTTAAAGATGAGCACCACTGGGCCATACTTGTCTGTGAAGAGAGAAATTGATGCTGTAGGAGATAGGGGGTAATTGCAAGGGCAAAGTAAGGAAGGGAAAGGACCCATACACCAGTAGAGGGTTAGCCTTTAGTAGGAGGGATGCTTCATCCAGAGTGATGGCATGGAAGGCACAAATAACGGATAAGCTGCAGGCACGTTAGGCATCTTGAGGTGGAGGAAATGAAGGCATTCTTTTCTGATATGCTTTGATTTTCTCGAATTATGAGGCAAGGTCATCGTTGGAGGGCGAGAGGTGAGGGAAGGGGTGTAAGGTGTTCAGGGAGAAGGTGTAAAGTGGGAACTTGGGAGAATGGGAAGATATACTAGGGAAGTATGGTTGAATTGCCAGGCATGTTGAGTGACAGTAATGCTGTGTGTCATTATTTGACTGTCCTCAGATGGAGGTTGTATATACAGCTCTAAAATTTGTTTCTGTGTATGTAGCTGCTTCACTTCCTTTCCCCACTGAGGCTTTCTCCCCACATGTCCCAGTTGAATAAACTACAGGTGTGAAGAAAAGGGCACCATCCATTAACACCTCATTTAGTCCTGGTTGCATTGCTCAAACAGTGGTAGAGTATAACTGGAGATTTATTTAGGCAGCATATCACTTAGGGTCATCAGGAGACAGAAACCACGCCAGTTATATTAACAGAGAGAATTTAATATAAAGAATAAGTTGGATATTGGAAACCTAAAAAGGCAAAATGGGCATACCAAGGTATCAGAAATGCCAGAAGCAGCTAGCACTCCTAGGGCGAACCAAGAGGCTGGAATTCTTAAATTCCTGAAGCTTGAAGGAGAGCCCTATCAAGCTGGAATTCAAAACCTGGAGGAGGGAATTCTAGCAAGCCAATGCTGCTGGTGTCCTGAGGGAACGCAGCAAGGCTGAGCTCGGAAATTTTTAAAAACTGCAAGCTGGAAATCAGCTGCTGCTGCTGGGATGAAGACACATGCTGACAGGAGAGGTAGAAAACAAAGTTCCTCCTTGCTCCTGCCTTCCAGTCTCCCTGTAGTACCCCTTACTAGAGGCACCTCCCAGGCAGCAGGGAGAATGCAGAAATGCAGAAATGTGGTTTGCAGAGTCCCAGCCCCAGCAAACAAAGCAAAGCATAGAAAAGTGGGTTTGAAATAAAATATTTTTGGGTACTGGGCCCGGGGATTGAACCTGGGACCTCATGTGGGAAGCTGGCGCTCAACCACTGAGCCACATCGGCTCCCCTGAGTTGGTTTTTTTGTTTGTGTGTTGTGTTTATTTTATTTTTTTAGTAGGCACCAGGAACCGAACCCAGGACCTCCCATGTGGGAAGCAGGTGCTTAACCACTTGAGCCACATCTGCTCCCTGAAATAAAAGTTTTGATAAAACTTTTCCACAACCTGGAGACATGAGCCATCCAAACTATTATAAAAGAAAATTAATTTTAAAACTTACAGATAATTTAAAAACTTGTACAGATGAATTGAGTTGACCTGTCTCTTAGCTATTGCTATGTTCACAATTACCCTGAAACATAGTAACTTTATATATATATATATGTATGTATGTAAACTATCACAGCTCCTGAGGGTCAGGAAGCTGGGAGCAGCTTAGGTGGTTCTGGCTCAGGCTCTCGTGGGGCTGCAGCCATTTGAAGGCTTGACGGTGGCTGGAGGATCTACTTTCAAGGTCCCTCGTGTCCCTGTTGGCAGGAGGCTTTACTTTGTCACCACCCAGGCTGCTCATGGGAGAGTGACCCAAAGGAGAGTGAGAGAAGGACCGAGAAGGAAATCACAAGATCTTATCATCTCTTCTCAGAAGTGGCATACCATCATTCTGCTGTATGTTATTGGTCACACAGACCAAGTCGGGGGCAATGGGCGAGGAGGCTTACACGGTGGTGTGACGCCCAGGAAGCAAGGCCCATTGGGAGCCCTCGTCAAGGCTGGCACCACAGATGGCTCCATAAAACTCCCAGCCCACTGAGGGGTTGCCAGGGTGAAGAATGCTGCGTACGCCCCAGAATACCGCTGGTCTCTCAGCTCTGACGAGAAGGATTTGGGAGGTCATCCTCGGTTCCCCCTGCCCCCTCCTCGCCAGATCAGTTGTCACTGATTGGCTACACTGATCGCTTCAGCTGTCTGCTATAAAGTGGATATGTGGACTCTCGGTAGATCTTGAAACAGTCTATTTCACATTTCAAAATTGCCAGCTACCTGAGGAGAGAGCATAGTTGGGAAATTAAGGGGATAATGGGTTTTGTCTTGGATGCCCATTTGTGAACTGACTTTCAGCTGTTGGGACTGGTGCCAGGCTGCTCATGCGGAAGTGGGATGTGGCTGGCTAGGCCTTCGTAGCGCTGACTGGAGCTCTGGTAGGCACGGCCTGTTTGCAGTGGCTGATTGCTTCAGGCATATGACTTTCCCTGGCTGGGCGGTAAGGGTTCAACATAGCTGATCTATCAATCCTGTGCTTCCCTTATCTCCAAGAGAGTTATTCCGTATTCCAGTAATCATATTGGTGATTACATTTGGGCAGGCAACTGTCCTGGTGGCTGCTTCATTCTTAGTTGGTGCCATGCAGCCTGGGGCCTACAACAGCATTGCAGCCCAGGCCCGTGGCCAGACGAGACATGAACTTGGCTTGCTGCTTTGGTTATCCATACGAAGGTGTATACTTGAGGATTCCGTATGATGGGCATCTCAAATGGGAGATTTTCTCTCACACCCTTTGTTCCCTGGGCCCTACCTACGATTCTCCTATTGATGAACATTTAGAGGGTTTTTCAGTTGAAGGTAGAGCCTTGCTATTCACTGTTACTCCAGACACTGTCTTGTCCTTAAAAAAAAAAATTCCATCTCCTTGGAAGTGCATGCCACTAAACTACATGACCACCTGCTCCCCTCCTTCCGTCCTCTGCTGAATTCCTGGTTACTCCATCTTGGCAACTTCAAAAGTCAACCCAGACTATCAATTTTCCTTGACCTCTAAGTTCTTTGTGCTTTTCCCTCCCAACAGCCTTTTCCTCTACCCCACCTCTGCCCGCACTATACCCTAGACCTGACATTATCGATCGTTAGACCAGCTCTAACATCTTGATATTGTGAATCCCACTTGCTGACCACCATTTCTTAACTTTCCAGCTCAATTATGCTAGTGCCCATACCATTAACATGACTTCAGTCTCACTGTAATTTCCAATCCACTGAACTGTGCCATTTTTCCACTCTGAATTTCCCCTCTAATGTCCTTACTTCTCCTCTTACTTAGCTTCTATATAATATAATCATTTAATTGAATACACTCTTAACTTCCTTGCCTTTTGTAACCACTTGACAAAACTCTAAATCTATTCAGACCCAACTCTCCCATTACTCTATGCTGTACCCATGTGGCTGATTCTAATTATGGAAAATAACCTTTCCAACAGTCTCACTTTAAATTAATGACCACAGATTTCATGTGTATACTCAGAACTGTCCAGAAATCCTATACTTCTTCAGTAAATTTACTTTTCATTCTCTATTCCTTTTCCCTTTATTTTCTTCTCTTTTCAAATCTCCAACACCTTGTTCTCAGCTGATGATTTCACTACTGGAACATAGAAGTAGTGAGAACAGAACCATGTTTCAGTCTTGGTTCTCTGAGACATAGATGCCAAGATGAGATTAAACAAGGATTTTATTAGGGGAAATGCCAATGTGAAAGAAAATAGGAAGGCAGCTGGAGAAGGCTAGAAGGGCTGCCATACCACAATGCAAGTCTCACCTTGAGTGAAGGAAATGGGGCGAGAAGATTGGGTAGAAATATCCTAGATTGCCAATATGTCAAAGGGAAAGTTGGCCGACAAAGGAGTCTTGCCGTAGTTTGTCTGCCATACTAAGTCAGTGGCCAGGAGCAGTCTGTGGAAGGTGTGGCCTCAGTACAAATGGAGCATTGGCTTTCAGAGGGCAGCGGCTGGATCCCTGGGTAGTTACACTCCCTGTAGTAGGAGGTCTGAGAGGTGCGCTCCTATGACCCTTGTCCCACGCACATGTACTTCTCCACAAGATTCAGGAAGCAGCTCCTCCAGGTTCCCATGGGCCTTTCTTCCTGAGGGGGAACTCAGAAGGATGCAAGTGGGGTGTACTACAACCCCACTGCTGCAACTGGTTCTCATCCCCTCCCTCTTCCTCTATACATTCTAAATTCTCATCACTGTCAATTATCATCCCAGGACATCTTGGTGGCTTAGCTGGAGGTGTGATCTAGATCTTCATTTCTGAAGGGTCTGAACACTTGACGAAAATACTCTGCTCAGGGAAGCGGGTGTGGCTCAGTGGATAGAGCCCCCGTTTACCATATGGGAGGCCCGGGTTCGCGTCCCGTAGGCCTCCTTGTGAGGGCACGCCGGCCTGAGCGGTGCGGTGGGCTGATGCAGCAACCTCACGGCAGGAAGCGGGTGTGGC
>JAQZBX010062098.1:0-16975 GCA_029593785.1 Cabassous unicinctus
AGACCACACTCTCCCACACACAGTTCTGCATGTAACATGATGATATAAAATGGCCTATATCTGTCATTGCAATGTCACTCAGGACAATTCCCAAGTCCCAAAAAAGTGCCCATATTACAACTGCTTTTCCCTCTCCCTGCACCCAGAGCCTCCAATGGCAACTGGCTCCACATCAATGTTGTAGTTTCTTCCATTGCTTGAATCAAAATATGTCTATAGTAGAATACAAGTAAGTCCACTCTAGTCCATAGCTCTTCCCCCCATTCTGAAGAGTCTGGGATGGTGATGTCGTCTCTACCTCCTATTGAGAGAGGGCTTATATCCCATGGGGAAGATGGACGGGATTATCCTGCCTGCAGCTGCAGACTCTCTCCATTCCCTCAGATGGGCGTTGTCCATCATCATCTGCCCACCAGTTGTCCTTGGTGAGTCCAATGAGCTGTAGAGTAGGAGTTGCTGCTCCACTGAGGTTCCGGGCCCAGGTGGCACATGGACAGCCCAAAGACTCAAGTCTCTGGATGTACACCTACAAACTCCAGCACCAAGTATAGGTTTGAATAGAAGGGACAGATAAGCCATGTGCAGGGAAGACATAGTTGAGTCCAACTCTGTTACTCTCAGGAGCACAAACACCAAAGTAGGGCCCACCATCAAGGTACCAAATTCTGGAGCTATCCGCCCTCATATAGGACCTGAGTGTCTCCAGAGCCCTCAGGATCCCCAATATTTGGGGTGATACCCACTTTGGGATTCTATGAGATCCTCCTGAGATGTGCGTAAGCGTCATCTCTGGGATGAACTCCCAACCCATTTTGAAGTCTCTTACCCATCTGAACTCATTTGTCTTTACCTTTTCCGCCTTTCATTCAAAGTCTTTTTCCAGTTGCATTGCCAGTTCGCACTTGGTATAAATCCCTTGGTGCCAGAGAGGCTCATCCCCAGGAGTCATGTCCCACGCCAGGAGGAAGGGGTGCTGATGCAAAGTACCAGCAATCTGTTCGCTTTTATAAAGGGCACTTATTTGGGGTAAAAGTTTCCAGTTACAAGGCCCTAAGGACTCAAACTCAACATTATTTCTTTACCAAACTCTGTTGCCATGTGTTGAAGCAAGATGGCAGGCAATATCTATGATGGTTCAGCCTTTCTCTTCCCTCTTAAGACTCCGTGGGTCCATGGGTCCAGCATCTTCCCATCTGAGCTGTAGGGCAAAGGGCTCATCTCCCTTCCTGGGACTCATTTTTTCCAGGCTAGGCTGATCTGTTCTCTTTATGAGGTCAGATGTAAACTATTACACAAATGGCCTATCTCTCTTCCTGGGTCTTCTGCCAAGTATATGGAGCTGTCTCCCTTCCTCTGTGAATCTTCTTTGTGTATCTACTTCTGGTTCTCCTTGACTGTCTGTTTATATAACCCACAAATGAAGTGTGGACTCAAACTGAGTATCCCTAATGATGTGGTCAAATGAAAGCCCTAACCTTCACATAATTTAATCAAAGACATCTCAGCTGAATCTAATACAATCAAAGGGTATCATGCCCAGAGGAACAGAGCAGTTTACAAACATAATCTCTCTTGGTTTTTATAAATAATCTCAAACTGCCACACTCCACCCTATGAATTCCAAAAAGACATAACAATATTCAAAAAACCTTAAATTCTTTCAGTTAGCAATGACAAGCACAAAATCATATCACAATTGGTTTATAGAAATACAGTTTGTCTTGGGGCAAAATCCCTTCTGGCTTAAACCTGTGAAACTTAAAAAAGAATTTATCTGCTTCCAATATACAAAGGGACAGACATAGGATAAAAATTAGCATTACCATAAGGAGAATTAGGGAGGGAAAAATGTGTCACAGATCCCTTAAAGTTCTGAAAGGCATGCTTCATTAGATTTCAAAGTCTGAGAGTCATTCTTAAGATGATGGTTTCTTCTCATCCTTGGGAACTCATGGGGGCCCACCCTTTCCACAGGCTTGCCATTTTCTTGGCTCCACACTCATCAAGCATCTTTGTGGTGACTGAGCTTCAGACCTCACCCTCCAAGAGCATTGGGATAATGGCCACACTTGACCTAATCTCTGTGGTAGAATCTCAACCAACTTCATAAAGTGAGGTGGTGGCAACATTCTCCCTAATGTCTGGAGTATAGGCCAAACCCTCCCAGAGCAATGAGTTGGTGATTGGACCTTCCCTAATCTATGGGGGACAGGCCCACCTCTCTCAAAACTATGGGTTGTCAACCTCAGTCTCCCCAACCCTTGGGGAATGTGCTGCATCCTCTTTGTAGCCTGGGGTGGCAAAACTATCCTTGAAAAGTGGGCTGGACATCCATACTCTACAACTGCTGGGACAAACTCAACCTCTCTGTATATGTGTGTATGGTTCCTCTTTTGGACCAAGGAGATGTCTTAATCCAGACCTCAGCTTCCATGGCTTTCCTCTTAGAGCCATTTTCCCTTTCATCTCTCCCTTTTAGTCTAGGCTGACAGCAGTTTTGTTCATACAGCTCTAGCAAAAAGCTTGTTGGTTTAGCATGTTGGAAGCAGGTGTCCAAGACATCAGACAGTAGGACTTTCCACAAGTCTTTCCTGAATAACTGCATTTTCAACCCTAATTTACAAGTGTAAGTTCAGTTAAGTTCTAAAATGGGGCACTATCATCTGGTGGTTGATTTCCAGAATCTTGGAATTTCTGGAATCAGAAATTCTTTGTGCCCCAAAACCCAGCTATCTGCTTATCTCTTTCCTCTAGCGTTTTGCTGTAATATGCAAAAAAAAAGCCATGCTGCATTTTTCACATTTAGTTTGGAAATCTCCTTTGCTAAATGTTCAAGCTTTTAGTTTTCAAATTCTGCCTTCCATACAACACCAGGAGTCAATCACAAAGTTCTGTGCAACTTTAAATGATGATTGTCTTTCTTCCAGATTCCAATGATAGTTTCGTCATTTACTTCTTAGGCCTCATCAAAAGTTTCTTTAGTGTTGATATTCCTACCAACAGTCCCTTCAAAGAAATCTAGGCATTTTCTATCAAGCATCCCACAATTCCTCAAAAAAAAAATACCCTTTACTCATTTATAAAACCATTCCAGCATTTTTGGTAATTGCAAAAGCACCACCCCATTTTTTCGTACCAAATTCTATATTAGTCAGACAAATGAGTGCTGATGCAAAGTAAAAGAAATCTGTTTGCTTTTATAAAAGGTATTTATATACGATAAAAGCTTACAATTACAAGGATCTAAAGAGTCCAACTAAAGGTTATTTCCTTACCATGCTCTGTTACCACATTTCAAAGCAAGATGGCAGGTGATGTCTGTGAATATTCAGCCTTCCTCTTCCCTCTTAAGGGTCAGTGGGTCCAGCTTCTTCCAATCTCAGCTGCAGGCTGGCATAGGGCTCATCTCTCTTCTCAGGACTTGTTTCTTTCTGGGCTCAGCTGCTCTATTTTTTTTGCAAAGTCAGATGTAAACTATCAAGTGAATGGATCATCTCTCTTCCTGGGGCTTCTGCCATGTCTATGGAGCTGTCTCAATTCCTCTGTGTATTTTCTTTGTGTATCTACTTTTCTGTTCTCCTTGATTGAGTGTCTACAAAGGGGGTGGAGCTCAAACTGAGTTGCCCTAATGCCATGGTCTAATCAAAGCCCTAATCTTAACATAATTTAATCACAGTCATCTCAGCTGAATCTAATACAATCAAAGGGTATCATGCCCAGAGGAACAGACCAGTTTACAAACATAATATCTGTTTTTGGAATTAATAAATAATCTCAAGCTGCCATTGTGTGTTTCCAGTAATTTGTCCATTTCATCTATGTTGTCTAGTTCATTGGCATACAGTCATTCATAGTATCCTCATGATCTCTCTTATTTCTGTGGGATCAGTAATAATTTACCATTATATTTTTGAGTTTATTTATTTGCATCTTCCCTCTTCTTTTCTTTGTTAGTCTGTAAGAGTTTGTAAATTTTGTTGATTTTTTCAATGAAACAAATTTTGGTTTTGTTGATTTTCTCAATTGTTATTTTGCTCTGAATTTCATTTATTCCTGCTCTGATCTTCATTGTTTTCCTTCAACTTGATTTGTGATTAGTTTGTTGTTCTTTTTCTAATGTGTTCAAGTATGTAATTATGTCTTCAATTTTGGCTCTTCTTTTTAAATGTGAGAATTGAGGACTATAAATCTCCCTTTCAGCACTGCCTTTGCTGTATTACATACATTTTGCTATTTTGTGTAATCATTTTAATTTTTCTTGACATATTTCTGATTTGTCTTGCAATTTCTTCTTTAACACACTGATTATTTAAGTGTGTTGTTTAATCTCCATATATTTGTGAATTTTCCATTTTTCTGTTAGTTTTTTTTTCCAGCTTCATTCCATTATGATCAGAGAAAGTATTCTGTATAATTTTGATCTTTTAAATATTGAGACCTGTTTGGTGTCCCATCATATGGTCTATCCTAGAGAAGTATACATAAGCACTTGAAAAAACATGTGTATCTTTCTACATTGGGGTTTACTGTTCTATGATTGTCTGTTAGGTTTAGCTCATTTTTTCAAATTATCCAAGCTCTCTGTTTCCTTATTTATCCTCTGTCCAGATAGTCTCTCCAAAACTGGGGGTGGTGTGTTGAGGTATGCAACTATTATTGTAACTATATATATTTTTCCCTTCAGTTTTCCCAGTGTGTGCCTCATGAATTTGAGGTACCCAGTTTAGGGGTCCAAAAATATTTATCTCAGTTATTTCTTCTTGGTGAAATTACCAAGTTTTCAGTCATTATTTCCTCACATATTCTTACTGCCCCCTTTCCATTCTCTTCTCCTGGGACACTGATAACAAAATGTAAATAAGTATTCTATTAGTTCTTTAACAAATGTCTTAATTTCGTTTCCTACTGAGGCTCCATGGTAGGTAGGCTATTCAAATAAACTTACCATACAGGTTAAACTAGATAGTGTAGAAAGAAATTTAAAAATTTTCTGAACAAAATTAATTTGTCCTTTTTGGTAAGTTTTATCATACTAATAATAGTTTTTTTTTTTTTAATTTTTATTTAGAATCACCTTAGTCTTTAACTAGATTACCCCATTTACCTTTTAATTAGAGTCAGATTCTTTTTTAGCTTCTTTAATTGTCTTTTAGAATTAATGCTGCTTCTTCAGCACCTTTATTGCTGGCAAAGTTTAACTCTGAGTTTACACTGTCATAGCGACACTTAAAGATCTTGATCTAGGGAGCTATTAGATTATACAAAAAGGGTAAAGCCATCTCACTATTTAGAAATAACAATTACAGCATAGGAATTGTTTCAAGAGCTTCTAGGCCTTAATTCCCTTGTGAGTATTTTATGTAAAGCTGTTTACACATATATTTGACAATTTGTATTGTGGTCATTAACCACAGACATTTGCAGAAGTTTTGATTCATTTTACTTTTACACTTTTACCAGTATTATGTTAATCAACAGGTAGAAGATAACATATAGACTCACATGCTTCACTTTAACATTCTTTTTTTGTTGATGATGAGAGTACCACATGCTCTTTTAAGATGCATCAAAGAAAAACATGATAATTCATAAAGAAATTTGGTTGTTTTCATGAAATGTAACATTCTTCTAAGAATAAGTAAAACTGTAACAATACTATTCTCATGCAGATCAGTAACAGGACATAATATGGAAAGTTAATACTTTAAGTCTTTGAGAATTTTATACAATCACTAAATACATAAAAATATTTTTAATTATTTTTTATTTTATTTAAGTATATCATTCATACATGAATATACATAAGCAATAAGTGTATAGTAAAATATGTGAAATCACAAAATATAAATGCATAACATCTTACAGGGGAACCATACATCATCCCACCAACAACAACTTGCATTGTTGTGAAACATTTGTTACAACTATGAAAGAGCATCATCAAACTATTATTACTAACAATAGTCTGTATCTTTCATTTGGTGTATTTCTCCCTCATCCTACCATATTTTTTAATACATTTTTATTACAGAGGCTGTAAACTTACAAAATAATCATGCACATGTTTAGAATTCCCAAACAACAACCCTTCACAAACACACGACACTGTGTTGGTAATTTGTTACAGATTATGAGATTATATCATCAGACTATTATCACCAACTATGGTTCATAGCGTCCATTTGGCACACTTTTTCCATAAACCCCCATTATGAACACAGTACATCTTTGACACTGATGCAAGAATATTACAGTATTGCTGTTAACCACAGTCCATATGTCACACCAATTGTATTTCTCCCATGCTTCTTCACATTCCCATCACCCTACAACAGGGGAGACACTTGCATCTTTACCAAAAACCACAATTTTTACCCACCTCTGGGTTCAATGTGTTATTCAGTCCCTAGATTATCCTCTAGCTTACTTCAATTGACATTTACATCCCTAGACACCCTTTTCAGTCTCAATCTCATTTATAAACCCACTGCTACTCACTATAATGTGTTACCATCAACTCTATCCATTTCCACACTTTTACAATAAAGTTAATTAAAACTTTTACATATATTAAGCATCAGTAGTCCTTCTCAGCTCTCCTCTTATTTCCAAATAAACTATATTCTAGGTTTTAACTACATGCATTTATTCTTTGCATTTAGTTCATATCAATGAACCCATGTAATTTTTGTCCTTTTGTATCTAGCTTACTTCACTTGGCATAATGTCGTCAAGATTCATCCACGTTACCATATGTGTCCGAATTTCATTTCTTTTTACTGCAGCATAGTATCCCATCATATGTACATACCACATTTTGTTGACCATTCATTGGTTGATGGATACTTGGGTTGTTTCCATCTTTTGGCAATTGTGAATAACATCGCTATGAACATAGTTGTGAAGACGTCTGTTCGTGTCACAGTGTTCAGTTCTTCTGGATATATTCCTAATAGAGGAATTGCTGGATAATGTGGCAGTTTTATATTTAACTTCATGAGGAAGCATCCACAGAGGCTGCACCATTTTACAATGCCAACAATAGTGAAGGAATGTTCCTATTTCTCCACATCCACTTCTGCACTTACAGTTTTCTGTCTTTTTAATAATGGCCATTCTATGAGGTGTCAGATAATATCTCACTGTCATTTTAATTTGCGTTTCCCTAATAACTAGTGATATAGAACATTTTTTTCATGTCCTCTTTTGGCCATTTGAATTTCCTTTTTGGAGAAATGTCTATTTAAACCTTGTGCCCATTTTTTAATTGCATTGCTTTCCCTTTAATTGTTAAGTTGTATGATCTCTTTATATAGAATGTAAATCAAACACTTCTCAGAAATGTGGTTTCCAAATAGTTTCTCCAATTGAGTGGGCTGCCTTTCCACTTTCTTTGTGAAGTTTCTTGAATCAAAAAAGTGTTTAAGTTTGAAGAGGTCTCATTTATCCATGTTTTCTTTTTTTAAAATTTTCTGACTTTATTTAGCATGCAGATAGTTCATCACAGTAATAAATTAATATGTACAGTTACAAAAAAATGCTCGGCTCTTTCCAAGGAAAATCTTCTGGTGGTGAACACTCAAGTGTATGTAGAAAAATTTAAACAGCTGTCTTTACAATTTTCAAATCCAACAGTGTAATAATATCATCTTTTTGAAGAATAGAGTCTCTTCCTCTGTAATTCATGATTTAGGTCATTTGAGTTTATAAGGTTGGTTTCTTATGCTATTTTAGTTCCTGCAAGCTACCAAACTTGACATTATAGAACTGACAGTTCAGAAAACATCTGATACAATCACTTAATTGTACAGATAAGGAATCCACTGGCATTGACAAAGATTACAAGCTACTAAGAGGCAGAGCCTAGACTACAAGTAGGTTCTTTGAATTCTCCAGAAATGTCTGTTGGGCTAAATAAGGCACATGCATAGAACTCTAGTCATATCTAAAATGACCCTGGTTTTACATTCTCTTTAACATAGGCTTGAATCCTGATGGCTCATTTGTGGTTCACAAACAAATTTAGTGATTCAGTTGGTTTGGAAACAAAATTATTCACATTACAGTAGGTTATCACAGATCACTGATTTTCAGTACAGTTTTCTTTTCTCCTGGGATGATCTGATGTTGACAGCTTTTCTTTTTGTCCTTCTCTGCTCATAATAGACCTATGTCAACGGTGTCTGTGCTTGTTTGAAATTCAACAGCAGCAGAGGGTTCTCACATGGCATCAACATCTACAAATCCATCACCATTTGAATTTGGGGCAGTTCACTTTACTCAGTTATCACGTATCCTGCTCTGTTCATTTGGAAAGTCACTGGTCCTGAGACCAGCTTTTGCAAAGCAGTTTTGGATTATTTCAAGGGTGTCAATGTCCTACATTGCAATGAGATTTCTCAGCACTCATGTGAACATGCCATGTGATACTCCATGACGTACCATGGTGACTTATTTTGCCTCAGCCTAATCACTGCATATAGCCATGCTGCAGGCCAGCAGAAGGCTACACACTTGTTTTAATTTAACCCCCAGTGAGTATGTATAGCACATTTATCAATTAGTAATAGAATGTTCAGATTCTAGCAAGCCATTTTTCTCTTTAATTGCAGGAGCCATTACCCAAACCACCTGCCAGACATTGGTTCATTTTTTCAACTTTATATAAACACAGGAAATTTAAAGGTGAAATTTGAATTTCCATGTACGTGATTCTAATTTTGTGCTACTTCTCATCACCAGTGCAAAGGAACACTAATGGCCTATCCTTACATATTTATTTTTCTTTGGGGCAACATTTCTCTGTAAGAGTGCATGTCTGGTTTGACTGCAGCTTATGGCACATTAGATGTGTCCCCATGGGCAAACCCTTTAGAGGCTTCACCTTTAAGGAGCAACGCCATGATACAGTAATCAAGCTGAAAGCATCACCTCCAGCCATAAAGACTGAACATTAACCCCTTCTGTAGTTCAATTTCATTAGCCTTTTCTAAAAAGAAACAAACAAAACCCAGATATAGAAATGCTATTTGTTCTGATCTGGCAAAATCATTCAAGCATCTCGTTTACTAAGTTGACATGTTTGGATTCTCTCATTCTGTTATTAAGTTTGCTTCCCTTGGCTACTTGTCTTTTTATTTTGTCCTGATTTTCAAGAAACATACAGAATATTGAAAAGGAACTCGATATTCTTTGACAAGCTTTGACAAGTTTTGACAAGCTTTCATAAGTTTAGAATAGCAAATTTGATGTCAAATTTCAAAGGAAGGACTAATTTTAATAATCATAATAACCAAGTAAAAACACATTACCTTTTTTTGTCAAGGAATATGGATCACTTTGTGGTAGATTATTCTATTATCAAATTCTGAATTAATTAAGTTTAAGATACAAAAATGATACAGCTGAGGGGAAATAAGTACTGTTTTGAAATTATCTTTTTTTAAAAATTGCATGGAAAATTGAGAACAATTGCAATTTAAAGATTTTTGCATGAAATCCTGGTATGTCATGCTGTGCACTGCTCCTTTAATTGAAGGTGAACATGACAGCTGATAGAAAGAATCCACTCTCTGTTACAGAAGACAAATCACAAAAAGGTTGTCCTCATGAGGAAGTCTGTAATTTAGCATTTGGTTTTTCCATCTCAGCTCATTCCCAGCTGTTTGAGTTTAGATTCTTAAGACTTCTTCAACTTTTAATCAATTCTTTGTTGGTGTAAGGTGTTGGGATTGCTTCTCCACACATAAACTGATCTTTGTCATAAATAATTTTTATAACGAGACAGCAGGTAGGACATATTGCTACATCTTCCCCATTCTCCAAATCCTCCTTGGTGATGGAGATGTTATCCTCACATGGGCAGGGGTAGAAATATATCTCTGAGTCCTCACCATATTGGAAGTCTTTGATCCCCAACCCATCATGAAACACTGCCATTGTCACTGGGGTCAGCCCCAGGGCTGGTGCTTGGATTGACCAGCACCTCCTCCGTTGGTCTAACCTCCATGTTTTCTTTCATTGCTCATGCTTTTGCTGTACAGTTTAAGAATGTACCATGTACATGTACATGTACAAAATATAGGATGTTGTCCTATATTTTCTTCTAGGTGCTTTATGGATCTTGTTTTTATATTTAGGTCATTGATCCATTTTGAGTTAATTTTTGTATAAGGCATGAGATAGGGGTCCTCTTTCTTTTCTTGGCTATGGATATCGAGTTTTCCCTGAACCATTTGAATAAACAACTCTGCCCCAGCTGGGGGGGGGGGTGTTGACAAGCTTTTCAAAAATTACTTGACCATAGATGTGAGGGTCTGTTTCTGAATCATCTATTTGGTTCCATTGATCTATGTGTTTATCTTTATGCCAATACCCCTGTTTTTACCACTGCAGCTAGGTAATAAGTTTTAAAATCCAGAAGTGATAGCCCTCCAACTTTGCTTTTTCTTTAAAAGATGTTTCTGGATATTCTGAGCCTCTTATCCTTCCATATAAATTTGATAATTGTGTTATCCATTTTTTAAAAAAATACTGGTGGAATTTTTATTGGGATTGCATTGAATCTGTATATCAGTTTGGGTAGAATTGACATCTTAATCATATTTAGACTTCCAAGCCATGAGAAAGGAATGTTCTTCCAATTATTTAGGTCTCTTTTAAATTCCTTTAAACAATTCATTGTAATTTTCTGAATACAAGTGCTTTATACCATTGGTTGAGTTTATTTCTAAATATTTGCTTCTTTCATTGCTGTAGTAAATGGAATTTTTTTCCTGCCTTCCTCTTCAGGTTGTGCATTACATTTGTATAGAAACACCACTGTTTTTGTGCATATTGATCTCATATCCTCTCATTCTATTGAAATCATTTATTAGCTTTACCAGCTTTGTTCCAGATTTTTTGGGACTTTCAATATATAGAATCTTATCATCTGTGAATAGTGAAACTTTAACTTTTCCCTTTCTGATTTAGATGCCTTTTTTTTTCTTCCTTTTCTTGCCTGATTGCTCTAGCTAGAACCTCTAGCACAATAATGAACAGTGATGGTGACAGTGGCCATTCTTATCTTGTGCCTGATCTCAACAGGAAAGCTTTCAGTCTTTCAACATCAAGTACAATGTTAGCTATGAGTTTTTGTATATGACCTTTATCATGTTAAGAAAGTTTCCTTCAATTCCTATATTTTGTAGTACTTTTATCAAGAAAAGATGCTATATTTTGTCAAATGAATTTTCTGTGTCAATTGATAGGATCATATGATTTTTCTTCTTTGATTTATTAATGTGGTGTATTATGCTGATTGATTTTCTTGGGTTGAACCACCCTTCCATTCCTGGTATAAAACCCACTTGAGATGATGAAAAGTTCTTTTAATGTGATGTTGGATTCAATTAGCAAGTTTTTGGTTGAAGATTTTTGCATCTGTATTTATTAGAGAAATGGGTCTGTAATTTTCTTTTTTTCATAATATCTTTATCTGTCTTTGGTATTAGGGTGATATTGGCTGCATAGAATGAGTTTGGATGTGTTCCTTTGTATTCAATTTTTTGGAAAAGCTTGAGTAACATTGGTATTAAATCTTCCTTGGATACTTCATGAAACCATCTGGTGATGGGGTTTTCATTTTGGGTAGCTGATTGATGACACTGTTCCAATCTCTTTACTTGTGATTGCTTTGTTGAGGTCTTCTATTTCTTCTAGGGTCAGTGTAGGTTGCATGTAAGTTCCTAAGAATTTTTCCATTTTGTCTACATTGTCTAGTTTGTTGGCATACATTTCTTCATATTATCCTCTTCTGAACTCTTTTATTTCTGTGAGGGCAGTAGTAATGTCCCCATTTTCATTTTTTATTTCCTTTATTTGCATCTTCTCTTTTTTTCTTTGTCAATCTAGCTAAGGGTTTGTCTATTTTGTTAATCTTCTCAAAGAGCCAAGTTTTGATTTTGTTAACACTATTTTTTTTTTCTCAATTTCATTTATTTCTGCCCTGATCTTTCTTGTTTCATTCCTTCTACTTGCTTTGGGATTAGTTTGCTGTTCTTTTTCTAGTTACTCCATCTGTGTAGTTATGTCAATGATTTTACCCCTTTCTTCTTTTTGAATCTGCACATTGAAAGCTGTAAATTTCCCTCTCAGCAATGCCTTCAATGCAACCCATAGGTTCTGATAGGTTGTGTTCTCATCTTCATTAGTCTCGACATATTTATTGATTTCCCTTGAAACTTCTTTTTTGATCCACTGATTATATAAGAGTGTGTTGTTTAATCTCCATATATTTGTAAATTTTTCCTTTTTCCACCTCTTATCCATTCCACAAGTCTATGTCTTTTGATTAGGGAGTTTAATCTATTAATATTCAGCATTATCACTGTAAAGGCAGTCCTTTTTTCACCAACTTTCATCTTTGGGTTTCACCTGTCATTTTTTTTTGAACACCCTTTTGACACTTTTATTTACTTTTACTGATATAATATTTATTTCTAGACTCTCTTCCAAGCCTCTCTCTCCTGTCTTTTCTTTTCAGGCTGTAGTACTCCCTTTAGTATTTCCTGAAAGGCTTCTCTCTTTTTTATAAACTCTCTCAGTTTCTGATTATCTGAATAGCCTAAACTCGTCCTCATTTTTGAAAGACAATCTTGCTGGATATAAGATTATTGACTAGCAGTTTTCCTCTTGCAGTATCTTATATATATCACACTACTGCCATCTTGCCTCCATGGTTTCTAATGTGAAATCGGCACTTAATCTTATTGGGTTTCCCTTATATGTTATGCATCACTTTTCTCTTTCTGCTTTAAAAATTCTCTTTATGTCTTTGGCATTTGACATTCTGATTATTATGTGTCTCAGAGTTGGTATATTCAGATTTATTCAGATAAGAGTACATTGTGCTTCTTGGACATGGATATCTATATCCTTCAATAGCGTTGGGAAATTTTTTACCATTATATCTTCAGATATACTTTCTGTCCTTTTCCCTTCTCTTCACCTTCTGGGACTCTTATAACACATATGTTTGCACGTCTTTTGCCATCCTTTATTTCCCTGAGACTCTTCAGTTTTTTCCTTTCTTTTGTTTACTTGTTCTTCTGTATGTTCACTTTTGTAGGCCATGTCTTCAAGTTCACTGATCTTTTCTTCTGCCTCCTCAAACCTACTGTTATATGCCTTCAGTGTATTTTTCATTTCATTTAATGTACCTTTCATTCCCATAAATTTGCTTTTTTTCCTATGTATGCTTTCCAATTATTCCTTAAGCTCATCCAATGTCTTCTTTATATCCTTAATCTCTTTAGCCATCTCATTGAATTTATTAAGTAGATTTGTATGAACATCTATGATTAGTTGTTTCAACTCTTTTATGTCATCTGGAGGCTTATCTTGTACCTTTAACTGGGTTGTATCTTCCTGTTTCTTGGTATGGATTGTAATTTTTTGTTGGTGTCTTGGCATCTGGCTTACTAAGTGTATTCATTCTGGGTGAAGTTTCTCTCCTTAGGGCTTTCTTGCCTTTTCTCTATTGCTGGCTGTGTACAGCTGGAGACATAGTTGGTGCTGTAAGCTGATATATTAGTCATCCAAAGGGGTGCTGATGAAAAGTACCAGAATTCTGTTGGCTTTTTATAAAAGATATTTATTTTTGGTAAAACTTACAGTTACAAGGCCCTAAAGAGTCCAACTCAAGGTAACATAAGAGGTATTTTCTCACCAAAGTATGTTGCCATTTGTTAAAGCAAGATGGTTGCTGATCTCTGCCTGGACTCTCCTTCCTTCTTCCTTTTAAGGCTCTATAAGCACAGCTTCTTTTTAGCTCAGCTGTAGGCTGGAGGGCTTATTTCTTTCAGGACCTTCTCAGTTTCTCAGGGCTCTGGTCTCTTCAGCTGCAAACTGTCAGATAAATGGCTCATCTCTCTTCCTGTGGTGCAGGAACAAAGCTGACAAATTTCTCTCCAGTGGTATGTATGGAGCTTCTCTCTTCCCATGTGTATCTTCTGTTATGTGAATGTCCATTTATATAGCCTACAAAAGAGACAGGGCCTCATGCCCTACTGACATGGTTAAATGAAAGCCTTAATCTTAATTTAATCAAGTAAACTTAATTTAATCAAGTAAACATTTGGATTTAATACAATCAAAGGGTAACATGCCCAGAGAAATAGACCAGTTTACAAACATAATCTATATTTCTTTTTGGAATTCATAAATAATATCAAACTGCCACAACTGTGGAGGCTGAAACTGAGCATGCTGCCCCAGGAACTAATGAAACTTCTCCCACCTTTCTCCTCTGCCAAGAGTAGGGACAGAGCTGCAGCCATATGCAACAATCAAAGTTGTGCAGGCCAAGACTCTCATTAGTTGTCCAGAGAGACCAATGAAGTTTCATACCCTTTTCTCCCCTGCCTGGGGCATGGATGGAGCAGTAAGTGTGGGCAACAATCTATGCCATGCAGGTACAAAATGACCACAGTTGCCCATATAGCCTGACTAACCCCTCTTCCTGCCAGGGGTGGGGATGGACCCTCTGGAGTACCAAACAATCTAATCCATGTGGGCCTAATATGAGAGGCTGTGTGAGTACTGTCCCTTCTGCCCTTTACAGGGTGGGAATAGAACCACTGATGCCCAGCAGTTCATTCCATGTAGGCTGAAAGAGCCTGAGGTTTCCCAGAGAGACTGAGGAAATACCAGTCACCTCTTATCCTATTGGGTGGTGGGGGTGGATCCATGGGTGCCTAACAGTTCAGTCCCTGTAAGTCAAAAGTACCTGCCATTGCCCAGTGAGGTTCAGGAAGCACCAGACCCTTCCTATCATATTAGGGAGTAGCAGCAAATTGACAAGCTCCTGACAGTTCAGTCCATGCAGGCCAAAGTGCCTGAGGTTGCCTGGAGAGGCTGCGGAAACACCGGACCCTGCTACTGTATTAGGGGGTGCCAGTGAGTCCACAAGTGCCCAACAGTCCAGTCAGTGCAGGCTGAAAGTGCCTGCATTGCCCAGAGAGGCTGAGGAATTTTAGCTCCCATTCTATCCTACTTTGGGATAAGGATGGAGCTATATGGGTCTGACTATTCAGTCTGTGTGAGCCAAATGCAACTACAGTTACCTAGAGAGGCTGGGGAAAAACAGTCTCTCTCCTGTCCTATTGGGGTTGGGGGTGGAATCACTGGCACCCAATAGTCCAGTTTGTGTAGGACAAAAGCACCTGTAGTTGCCCTTAAAGGCTGAAGAAACACCAGCCCCCTCCTGTCCAATGGGAGTTGAGGGGTGGCATTGGAATTGAAGGTGCTCAACAAACCAGTTCATGTGAGCTGAAATAGCCACAGTTGCCCAGAGAGGCTGAGGAAATTCAGCTCCTCTCCTATCCTATTGGGGTGTGAGGATGGAGCCCCAGGTGTCTGATCACTCAGTCTGTGCCAGCCAAACTTGCCTGTGGTTACCCAGAAAGGTGGTGCAGGTCCCCCCAGCTTCCTACCTGCCAAATGTGGGGCTGGAGCCTAGGCTAGGGCTGCAACCCAATCTTGGTGGAAAGAAGCCAGTCCCTAACTTCATTGTGATTTTCTCCATCAGCCCTGCTTCCCCTCATGACAGGGGCAGAGTTGGAAATGTTCAAACTTTCTGACTTGGAAATGTTCAAACTTTAGCTGTTTTTAGGATTATACTTTAGCCAGCTGAAATTACCAATCACTAGCTGATGTCAATTCTCAACTGGCTCTTCCTCCCCCATTTTTGGGAAATGGAGTTTCAAATTCCAGCCACAGAGTAGCTCCCAAGGCAACTTGCTCTGCGGTCACACAACACGAGTTGTGGAGTGTTCTACTCACAAATCTTATTTCAGATGGGCGGTCTCCTCATTCCATACTTTCAAGGATGTTGCAGGATGCTCTTATAGTCTCCTAGAGCACCCAAACAGGTGTTTTAGATAGCTCTGGGTGAATACTAACTCCCCTGTAGGATGAGCTGACTCTTGGAGCTTCTTACTCTGCCACCATTCTGCCCCCTCCCTCATAAAAAACATTTTGCTTCTACAGATTTATCCAAAAGAAAATTAGAAAATTTCATTCAATTTTATAATACTTCCCAAACTCTTCTCATGCAAATCATAACATATTAAATTTTCAGTACCTCACTTTTTATGACGTGAAAGAACGATTTTTTTTGCTGAAGTTTGAAGTAAAAGATATCCTTTAGGGTTTGATTTAAAATGTCAAAAATTGTTAGGTTTGAAAATTATGTTTAAACAGGAGCAATATTTTGTTCTCTATTTCTTTAAAAGTGAGAAGACGTATCTTCGAAAATAGTAAAGGCTTTGGTTTTATTTTTCTTTTTTAACCACTAAGGATATGATAAAATTAACATGAAGTACAAGAAGCTATTTTGATAAAAACACAGACTCTTTGCTCTTTATGTTGATTATTTAGAATAAAAATTAATAATTTCTTACCAGAAATGACTAATAATTTAAGAAAACTTTGTTACCTTATCAGAGACAATTAAATTCTAGTTTTGTATCAATATACCATTTGATAAATAAGTTTATCAAACCTTAGTTAGTATTGACTACAACAGATAACATTTGTTTCTACACACCTTTTGTAACTTTTTACATTCATTCACCTTTCTGCTTTACATTCTGTGTAAAACAATGATTTCATCTTAACACAAAATCACATCTTTAAATAAAGTTATAAATTATACTCAGCATTTATTAAAACAAACAAAATATACTTCTACAATCCCTCTACAAACTTCCATATCCATTTGGGTCTTATACATATTCCTGCCTCACATTCTGTTGAAACCAGCCATCTTATCTTAGGACAAAACCACACTCTCTTATACAAACTTATCAGCATTGAATAAAACAATTCACTTCCATCAACCTTCGACAACTTTCCATATATACTCAGGTCTCATATTATATATTTCTACCTCTCATTCTGTGAAAACTAGCTATTTCACTTTAGGACAAAA
>JAQZBX010062099.1:0-16966 GCA_029593785.1 Cabassous unicinctus
AAAAAAAAAAAAAATGAAGTGGGTTATTTCTTAAAGAAAAGGCCAAAGGACTAAGTGACAAAGATACAGCCTTGATCACAAGAGCTCTTCAGCACAGAAGTATAATGCGGAGAGACTAGAGACTAGAAACAGAGTATACTTTTTTTTTTATTAAAATTTCAACTTTAATTCAAAGTTTGATTTTGCCCTTTACTATATATACATGATTTAGAGTATTTTAGAAAAAATAGCTTTTGAAAAAAGTAGATCTTCAGAAATACATGTGCAGTATGTTGACTGGTATTCCTGAGAGATAATCTCTACATCGCTAAAATTTCCCATTGTAGGAATGTCTTTTGCTAATAATGGTGGGTTACAGACCACACCTGATGCTTTTGCTAACTAGAAGACTCAAGGCTCAGCTAACCTCACAGGTAGTATAGTGGTGGAGAGTATAATTTTTGATATGCCATATGTGCCCTCCTTTTACACTTGGAATCATGTAAAACATATATAGGCCACCCCACAAGGATTTGGATTAGTGGGCATCCCTATAAACAGGAAAGAAATCATATCTTGTGCTTTGAGCACAGTGTGCTGACTTAGAAGCTGTTACCTTCTAGAATAAGAAATGCTTATTGTGGAATATTTGTAGACTACAACTCACTTGGTTTCCTGTGATCTTTACAACTCTTAAATGTAAGCTGAGATTACTTCAGATTTGTCCTGCAGTCAAATCCCAACACTACCACTTACTAGTTTATGATTTTGGTCAAAGTTACTTAATGTAATGAGTAGATGGATCATAATTGGTCTCCTGCATCCTAGAAAATTACCACTCATTAGTAACAATTTTAACAATCTTCATCCTGGGATACCCTCCATTTCTAAAGTGCATCCAGATTGCCTTTACTGTAATTTGAAACAAAATCTTATTTGTAGGCAACACTAAAAAATAAATAGAAAACAATTCTTTCCTTCTCTCCGTTATATATTTCCAGAAACGAATGTAATATTTCATGAGAAAATAGGGCCTATGTACACGTAAACTTCTTCCACCTTAAACTAAGCAGAGCCTAAAGATATGTGTCCCTTAGATTTTAAAAGAAAATAATACATTATTTGAATCTGAAATTCAGCTTGCCATTCAAAGTTATAATTTAAGCTGCTCCTTCTTAAGTACCTTCTTTCTTAATTTTTTTGTGTTTTTTTAATTTTTTGTTTATTTTGTTTATCCTTATTTCTTTAAAAGTGTTTTTTGTTTGTTTTTTAGTGATTCAAGCACTGTTCACAGTGAAGCAGAGTTTTATATATGTAAATCTTTTGTAGTTATGTGATTTGTTTCTAAATGGCCTGCTCTGATTAGGTATAATTGTGATGATCTTTATTTAGATTTATTTTTTATTCTTTTCTTTTTTTATTATTTGTTGAGCTTTGTTTAGATTTAAACACCATTTTAAATAGAAGGCATGTATTTGCTGCTAAGACACCAAGGAACATTGCAGAAGCTAATTATCTTCTTAGCAACATTCTTAATAAATTACCTTCTGAGTAAAGAGAGGCAGTCAATATTTTCTTCTCTCTCCATAGCCATATGAAATTTAATATGAATTTTGTATTGCTTTCCCTTCTCTTTCTCATAATGAAATACAAAGAAATAAAAGATAGTTATTGATCAGAGAGACCTCTTTAAAGGTATAACTTTCATGCTTTTTTGAAGGCTGAGAACCTGCCCTGAAAAAGGATCTGGGTAATGGATTCAGCAGTGACTGAAATATGCAAGTGCTGGCCCTAAGCAGTTAGTCCATGCAAGTTTGCCATGTGCAGAGTCATCTCCTGTGTCAGTATTTGCCTTTCTTATGGAATTACTCCCCCCCCTTACTACTTCCCTCTGTATTTTTCTGATTAGTCAGAATGGCCTAATATATCCTCAGTTAGGGGGTAGAATGTAAAATTCCAACTTCTAGGAATTATATAAAACACGAGTTGTTGCTACGTAGCACAGGTACCGTACCAGCATCTATGTGGAACAGTCAGAATCATACTGATAGTTTACCGCTGACTTTGTGAAGAGACAAGAATTGAATTGTGAAGTTACGTTATTTGTCTGATGTGTAAAAAAAAGAATCATATTGCCCTGATTATGAGTCCTAGAATAGATAAATATTTATTGAACAGATGGTAACAGCATAAAGTCAACAGGTCATTCACTCATTGAACAAATATTTACTGAGCATCAGGTGTTCGCGCTCACTGTCTGCTCTCTGTGTCTGTTCATTGTGTGCTCTCTGTGTCTCCTCGTCTTCTTTTTAGGAGCACCACGAACCAAACCAGAGACCTCCCGTGTGGGAGGGAGGCGCCCAGTCGTTTGAGCCCCATCCGTTTCCTGCTTGTTGTCTCTCATTGTGTTTCCTTGTTGTGTCTCCTTGTTGTGTCATCTCATTGCGTCATCTTATTGCATCAGCTCAGCGCACCAGCCTGTTGTATCAGCTCACTGTCTTGCTTGTCTTCTTTAAGAGGCACTGGGAACCAAACCCAGAACCTCTCATGTGGTAGGCAGGTAACCAACTGCTTGAGCCTCATCCGCTTCCCTGAAGCTTACATTTTAATGCAGACAGAAATAAACAAACTTAATAAACAAGTAAATTTTATAGCAAATTAGAAGCTGAAAAATGCTTTGAGGAAAAAGAAGTAGAGCCAGGATAAAGGAAATCGGTAGTACCAAGTGGAAAGTGAGGGTAAATTGCTCTACTCGATATGGTGGTTACCAAAGGCCTCATTGAGAAGATATTTGAACAGAGACTTGAAGGGGGTAAGGGAGTGAGCCAAACACATATCAGGGAGGAACATCCCAGGCACAGTCATAACTGGTCCTAAAGCAGGAGCATGCAGTGTGTTCAAGGAAGCTAATGAGTCTGTGGTGGAATGAGCAAGAGAGAAAGCAGTAGGAGATGCAGTCAAAGAGGCATCCAGGGACTGATCATGGAGGGTCTTGCAGAGTTGTGAAGACTGGTTTTCACTATGAGTTAGAACACCTTGTAGGGTTTTGAGCAGAGCTGTGACATATGACTTATGTATTGGAAGGTTCACCCTGCTATAGACTATAATATGAATTAAGAGAACCATCCACCAAAATGATTATGTGTTTATTGTAAAAATGTAGATTCCTAGATGTATTTAAGATATGCCCATTATTTATTCATCTACAGTAGATTCAGCTGTTATTCCAGTTGTGTTTCTAAAGCATATGATCCTGCCTTGCAAATAAATGCGCATCTTGATTTGGGTTTTGAGCTAGCCTGCCTTATCACTTTACAAGTCAATCAATACTGAAGAGTTCTCTGGTTCCTGCTGGCAGCAACTGACACATTTAAGTTGGCTCTGTGAACTGAGAGGTCAAGAACCAGATCCAAATAGACAGAATTGTTCTCCTAATAAAAGAAATCCCTCTGTGTCTTCTGGAGATTCAGAACAGAAATAGAGGGAAAAGGGGAGGCTAGGTGAATGTATTCACCAGCAGTGTTGGGGTGGTCTGAGCACTGCTTGAGCAATAAGTGAAGATAGCACTTCATTCTCCAGCACTAACTCTTACTACTCTTACTCTGTACATTTTCAAACTCAACAAACAATGCCCTTAATATCAGTGAATATTATGCCTCAATAAAACTGATTAAAGATTTAAAAAACAAAACACTTTCTATGTACTAAAGAGACTCTATTAGTCAGCCAAAGGGGTGCTGATGCAAAGTACCAGAAATCTTTTGGCTTTTATAAAGAGTAATTATTTAGGGTAGAAGCTTACAGTTACAAGGCCTTAAAGAGTCCAACTCATGGTATCATAAGAGGTACTTTCTTACCCAAAGTCTGTTGCCACATGTTGATGCAAGATGGCAGGCAATGTCCGTGAGGGTTCAGCCTTCCTCTTCCCTCTTAAGGCTCCATGGGTCCAGCTTCTTCCAATCTCAGCCATAGGCTGGCATAGGTCTCATCTCTCTTCCGGGAACTGGTTTCTTTCCGGGCTCAGCTGCTCTTGTCTCTTCACAAAGTCAGCAGTAAACTATCAGGCAAATGGCTCACCTCTCTTCCCAGGGCCGCAGGATCGTCTTCCGTATCTATGGAGCGTTCTCTCTCTTCTCGCATACCTGCTTCTATGTTTTTCTGGTTGTTTTTTTTTTAAGATTTATTTTATTTATTCCCCCCGCCCTGCCGCCCCCATTGTTTGCGCTTGCTGTCTGCTCTCTGTGTCTGTTTGTTGTGTGCTTGTCTTCTTTTTAGGAGGCACTGGGAACCAAACCCAGGACCTCCCATGTGGGAGGGAGGCACCCAATTGCTTGAGCCACTTCTGCTTCCTGCTTCTGTGTTCTTGATTGAGCCTACCAAGGGAGTGGGAACTCAACTCTGAGTCACCCTAATCTTAACATAATTTAATCAAAGACATCTCAGCTGAATCTAATACAATCAAAGGGTATCACACTCAGAGGAACAGACCAGTTTACAATATAATCAATATCTCTTTTTGGAATTCATAAATTATATCAAACTGCCACAGAGATCATGACAATTTAAGGCAATACATGATACTGGATGGGATCTAAGAATGGAGGAGAAAAGGTTCAAAAGGACATAATTGGGACATTAAAAAAATTGGAATATAGAATGTAAGTTTTATATCAGTGTTAAATTTCTTGAATTTGACAACTACACTTAAGGTGAATTTACATAAGTGAGTATCTTTGTAGGAAATGTACATGGAAGTATTACATGTTCAAGGAGTATGATATGTGTAATCTGCTCATAAATGTTTAGAAAACTGGGAGGGAGGAAGACGAAGGAAGGAAGGAGGGAAGAAGGGAGGAAGGGGGCAAAATGTTGGTGGATCTGGGTATCAGCGGGATAGGGGTTATATTGGAGTTCTCTGTATGGGGTTTGTTATTAGTTTTGGAACTGTCCTGTAAGTTTGAAAATATTTCAAAATAAAAAGTTAAAAAAACACTAACACCAAACTGGCACTTTCTCCTTGATATAGTCAGGAGATATAAAGATAATTTTAAAAGGAATGGTTTTCTCACTACATAATTCAGTGTTATTTAATGCATGCCCTGAAACAGCCTGATATCAGCTGGTGTTAGGAGTCAAACACTTTGGGAAACACTGATCTATAGCAGTTCCTAAGAGGGGTGATGATTATACCAAGAACTAAAATTTATTTAGGACAGATTATGTGCAAGACACTGTTTTAGTACTTTACACCTATACTGTCCCAAGAAAGGTAGCCACTAGCCATATGTAGCTATTGAGCGCCTGGAATGTGGCTTATCTACTTTAAATTGTGCTATAAGTGTAAAATACATAGCAGATATCCAAGACCTAGGACCAAAAAATTAATTTTTAATTGATTACATGTTTTGGATGTATGGGTTAAAATAAAATATACTGGGTTTTATACTTTTTTAATGTGGCTACTAGAACATTTAAAACTACATAAGCAGCTCACATTCGTGACTTTCATTATATTTCTGTTGGATAGTACTGTTTTACCCATTTAATTTTGTTTCATTCTCAATAACCCAATGATGTAGGTATTATTATAATCAACTCCATTTTTCACATGAGGAAATTGGAATGTTGAGAGATTAAGTACCTTGCCCAAGGTCACAGAGCTAATAAATGGCAAAGCTGGAATTGAACCCAGAACGTCTGTTTCCAGTCTGGACACCTGAGTACTCAATTGAAATAATATTTTAAGAAGATTTATCTTGCTATGAATTTAAAAAAACAACAACCCTTGCTTATAAATACCACTTTTAACAAAAGGTAGGCAAATGGATAATATATGAAGCTTTCTGCCTACTAAGAAATATTGTAAACCAAAGCAGAAAAAAAATTATACAAAAGTGGGGAATCATTTAGTTTTGTTTTAAGATTTTTGTCCTCCAAAGATAATTAAAAATGAGATTTGAGGCAATGCTGCTTTTTTTAATAAAAATGATTAGCTTGACTAATTAGTGGCACCTGTTAGTTTAATCACTACCTGAGATGATGCCTGAATATTGATAATAACTGACAGAGAAAGTCAGTGACAGTAATGCTTTTTGTAGCGTACAGCTTAGAGTTTGAAAAACAGTTGGCATTTTGAATTTCTTTAAGTAAATTTGAAGTTGGGAGAGGGCAGATTCATATTATCAACAGGTACTTTATAGATTTCTACCTAAACAAGTAACACTAGAAACTTGGACCTTCTCCTGTAACCACAAGTTGGTTCGATCTCTGAATTATTTACAGAAAAATTAGGATACTGTGACAGAATTTGCATTTCAAAGGGAGAGGAATCCAGAGGCCACTCTTTACTCATGGACATTTGAAGATCAGTTTTGAAGCTGTTGGAACCATCATCATCTTTATAGAGCTTTTCTTCGGGAGTTTACTTTCCTCCTGTGGCCAGGTGTTAGGCACCCTTACAAGAGCCGTAATAGAGTATATCACCTGTCATTCACAAGCATTTGAGGGCTGACGATGTGTAGGTTTCTGTGCAAGGTGCTAAAGACAGAAAAAGACAAAGACATGTTCTATATCTTTAAAGATCTCAATATCTAGTGGGAAAATAAAATTATCAATGAATAATAAGATATGTTTAAAATAAAATTTTAAAAGAGCTGAATTTAACCCAGGGTTCAAATCTGGTGTGTCACCTGATTCCAATTTATTTGTATACTGGGACATAATTTTTTTTTCATTTAAAATAGCTTTTCATTACAAAATTTATGCCTAATCCTTACAGGAAAAAAATTAAATATAACTAAGCCAAAATATAAGATAATAAAAATACCCATAATGCTACCATCTAGGGAATATTATCACCATCTTGATATAACCTATTAGGCTTTTTTCTATAAATATGTACACATATATTTTTACATAAAAGGGAATATATTACACATGTACTTTCAATGAAAATATTTGCCATTTTTATCAACCAAATAGCATTTTATTGTCTGTATCACAGTTCATTTACTAGTCCTCAATGATTTGTTCATTCAACAAATATTTATTGAGCACTACTATATTCCAAGAACTGTCTTGAAGTAACTAGGTATGCAGTGGAGAACAAAACTGTCCCTGTCCTGCATTCTAATTAAATACATGTTTGGTATTTCCAATTTTTCACCCTTATAAACAGTACTGTAATGAACATCATTGAATATACATCTTTACATACTTGTCAAATTGTTCACTTGGGATAATAATAATTGAGCATATATTATATGCCAGACAGTCTGCTGACTTCTTTTATGTGTATTATGTTTAACCTTCATGATTCAAGAAGTAAGATTATTGTGATCCCAATTTTCAAATGAAGAAACTGGCATGGAAAATTTAAGTAATTTGCCTTACATCATATAGCTAAGAAATGCAGAGCCAGAATTCAAGCTCAGATTTGTGTGATGCTAGGTTCCATCCACCATTAGCAATGTTGAGGTGAAATTACTGCATGAGAGGGTATAATTATTTTTAAGAGCTAAATTAACTAAATTTCCAGCCAGAAAAGTTTTACCAGTTTATACCTTCACATCCTATCCTTGCCAACACTGAGGTTGGCTGCTGCAGATTCTTAAACTTAAATTTTAAAATTGTCAATTTATATGGGGTCCCAAAAGTGATGGACAGATTAAAAAATGGTTTATTTCAACCCACGTGCAGAGAAAGAGACAAGAAATAAACAGATAAATAGTGTGACACTATATGAAGAGACCAGTAAATGAGAAAGAAATAGAGACAAGAGTGCCAAAGGGGTAGATATTTTCTAGTTTCAAGACAGCCTTCCAGTCCTGACTCCAGGCCCTTGTGAGGCACTGATTGCCTTCATACATTGGTTCTGTGATAGACCTCAATTTCATCTAGTAAACTTTTTTCTGTTGCTTAAGGTAGTTTGAAAGGGTTTCTGTTTCTTGCGGCCGGGATGTAGAGTCTGCTTCTCTTCTCTTACAAGTTTGTAAGATATGCTTTTTTTGTGTAGTATGTAAGATCCAATACAATATTTGCATATATGTTTCAGGATTTGTTGGATTAAATAATAAAATTTTAATGGAAGGAAATACTCAAATATGCTATGTAGTGAGACAAAAGTGACTCGTTTTCGTCTCTATTTTCAACATCTACATTTCTCTGTCATCATCAATTTGATGCCACTGGAATTGTTTAAATAGTAAAGTCTCTAGTTGATTATCCTCAGCAGAGCCCTGAGTTGTCATTACTCTGCCAAGATTATATTGCCTTCCACAACTGAATGATGCATCCTTCAGGACATAGGTTCTTTCACTAGGTTTATCATTAGAGCTTCTGGGATTGAATTGACCTGCTAGTCCCCTTGGTACTCCTTTGGTCTTTGAAGAGGTAGTGTACCAGTTAAGGGCATGGACTTCCATTTAAATCCATTTTGCCATGTGTTCACTGTATGACCTTAGGCAAATTATGTAACCTTTTGTGCCTCCATTTTTTTTATTTTTTTTATTTTTATTGTGGTAACATATATACAACGCAAAATTTCCCATTTTAACCACTTTGATATGTACAATTCAGTGATACTAATTACATTCACAGTATTGTGCTAACACTGCCGTGCATTACCAGAATTTTCCCTTCACCTCAAATAGAAACTCTGTACCCATTAAACAATAGCTCCCCATCCTGTACCCCCCACCCCAGCTACTTGTAATCTGTCATCTACTTTCTGTCTCTACGTATTTGCTTATTCTAAGTATTTCATATTAATGAAATATATTGTCCTTCTGTATCTGGCTTATTTCATTCAAGATGATGTCTTCAAAGTTCATCCATGTTGTTGCATGTATCAGAACTTTATTCCTCTTTAGGCCTGAACAATAGTCCTTTGTATGTATATACAACATTTTGTTTATCCATTCACCTGTGATGGACCATTTAGGTTGCCTCTACCTTTTGGCTATTAAGAATAATGCTGCTGGGAAGCGGGTGTGGCTCAATCGATAGAGCTCCCGTTTACCATATGGGAGGCCCCGGGTTCGCTTCCTGGGGCCTCCTTGTGAGGGCAGGCCAGCCTGCGCCGATGCAGCGGGACCTCACAGCAAGGGGGAGATAAGCAGACACGGAGAAAACACACAGCGAATGGACACAGCAAGCACAAGCAGCAAGGGGGGGATAAATAAATAAATAAATAAATCTTTAAAAAAAAAAAAAAGAATAATGCTGCTAAGAACACTAAAGTACAAATATCTGTTCGAGCCCTTGTTTTCAGTTCTTTGGGGTTTATACCTAGAAGTGGAATTGTCAGATCATATGGTAATTCTATGTTTAACTTGTTGAGGAACCACCAATCTGTTTTTCCACAGTGGCTGCACCATTTTACATTCCCACCAGCAATGTACAAGGGTTTCTATTTCTCTGCATCTTGCCAGCACTTGTTATTTAATGTTTTTTAAAATAATAGCCACTCTAGTCAGTATAAAGTGGTATCTCATTGTGGTTTTGATTTGCATTTCCCTAATGTTGAGCATCTTTTCATGAGCTTATTGGCCATTTGTAGATCTTCTTTGGAGAAATAGCCATTCTAGTCCTTTGCCCATCGCTTCTCGGCCTTTTGGCTAAGATCAAGTGTAGAATCTAGTCCTTTGCCCATTTTTTTTAACTGAGTTGTTTATCTTTTTGTTGTTGAGATGTAGGAGTTCTTTGTATATTCTAGATATTAAATCTTTATCAGATACATGATTTGCAACTATTTTCTCCCACTCCATAGGTTGTCTTTTCACTTTCTTGATAATTTCCTTTGATGCACAAGACTTTTTAATTTTGATGAAGTCCAATTTATTTTTTCTTTTGTTGCTTGTGTTTTTGGTCATATCTAAAACTCCATTGCCTAATACAAGGTCTTAGAATTTTCCCCCTATTTTTTCTTGTAAGAAATTTATGGTTTTAGTTTTTATATTTAGGTCATTGATTCATTTTTAGTTAGTTTTTGTATATGGTGCCTGTGGCTCCATCTTCTCAACTGTAAAATGAAGATAATACTAGCTCATTCCTATGGTGGTTGTGATGATTAGATGATATAGTATATGTAAAATGCTTAGAAGAGTATCTGGCACAGAGTAAGCACTCAATAAATGTTGCTTCTGCTGCTCTTGTCGATACTTTTACATCTGGGGGGATGAAGGAAAAACAGCTTTGGATATTCATCGTCACCATCTTTGTTGTCACCCTCACTTATTTTGAAAACCCTTAGCTTACCATAATTCAAGGATATAACTATATTATCTCAAGCGGGAATGTACCGGGGCAGTGATAAAATTTACCATGCTGGTAGTCCAGTTACCAGATGATGTTTGTGCTCTGTGAGGAGAAACATTTTAGCAGTTCAATTTCCATTTGTACTCACTTAAAATTTCCCTTTTGAGGACCCAGAGCCAGTGCCTCTATAATTATTAGGCTTGCATAGATTCTTCAGCATTCATGGTGCTACCTCTGGGTTATTTGAGGATTTGTTTCTTCTTCTTCTTCTTTTTTTTTTTTTAAATATATAGTGTTCACCATTCAACTCCTGTCGTGGTTGCTGTGACAGATTGATACGATCTTCAGTGTTCTCAGTGGTGAGAGAGTACATCTATAGCTCTTTTTATTCTCAGATGATAACCTCCTTTCAGACCTGTGTAACTGATAGTACAGGCTGCTCTGTTCCTAAGGACTCCCATCTTTTGCTCTGTGGTCCAAGAGGGTTATTTCTTCCTTTCTCTTTGCACGATACTCCAATGAATGATATATGCACCATGCTGGACACATGGAGAACCCCATTGTTTGCTTTTTTGTTCTATTTCTTCTCAATGGGAAAGGAAATAGGGCCAACAGCTTCTGGGTTTTTTGTTGGTGGTGGTTTTTTGTTTGTTTGTTTGTTTTTCATAAAACAGATGTCCAATTCTAAGGTGGGAACTAGGGAGAAATAGCTACATTTTTAAATAGGCAGTTACATTATTTGTAAGAAAATCTCATTGGGTAACCTCAATGGAACAGGTTATTACCAGGAAAATAATTTATCTTTTAATTCAATTTTTCCCAAAGTCTATTCTATAAAAGATTTGTTTGGGGAGCTATTGATAGGTATTCTTGAAAAAAAAGGGGTGGGGGGTTATAGCCAACTAAGTTTGGAAAAACTGTATTCCTCTCTTGGAAAGTCACAATTTAAATTAGCATGTTAATGAATCTGAGAAACTCTAGAATCAAGAAACCTGTACAGCTTCCTTATTGTACTTTAATGTAATATTTGATATTTGTAAAAGAATATATGTAATGTGTAAATTAAAAAGCATAATAATATCATGGCTCTACCCATGTGTTTCTCTGAAGTTATATCCCCCATCTCCCCAGAAGAGGTAAGCACTATCCTAAATTTTGTGTTTAATTACCCTGCTATGGGTGTGGGGGGAGGTTGTACTTTTATCACTTATCCGTGTATTTCTAAACAATATATTGTTTAGTTTTGCTTGTTTTCTAACTTTATTAAAAAAATGGTGTTCTTTTTCACTCAGCATTGCTTCTAAGATTCATCTATATTGTTGCATATAACTTGAATCAATCATTTTTTAGTGCTATATAACATTCTATTCTGTGAACATACCACAGTTTATTTTTCCATTCACCTGTCCATAGACATTTGTACTTTTTCTAATTTTTTTTTTTTTTTTTTTTTGCTATTACAGTACTACTGAGAGCTTTCATCCATATCTTCTGATGCATGTATGCAAAAGTTTCTCTTAGCAATACACCTAGGAACAGATATGAACATGTTCAAATTTACAAGATAACTGCAAATTGTTTTCCAAATGGTTGTACCAATTTACGTTCCCATTATTGATCCAAATTCCTTATAATGCTCGTTTTTTTTTAAACAATTTATTGAAGTATATGAGTCATACATGAAAATACATAAGCTATAAGTGTTCAGTAAACATCATGAACTTACAAAACAAACATTATAACATCATACAGGGCTCCCACACATCACCCCCATACACACCAACACCCTGCATTGTTTGAAACATTGTTAACAAATCATGAAAGAGCATGGTCAGAGTACTACTACCAACTTTAGTCCATATCTTCCTCCCCTATACATTTTTTTAAGGATTTATTTATTTTTTTACTTTTATCCATTTTACACACCCCTCTCCCCCATTTTTGCTGTTTCTGTGTCCATTCGCTAGGCGACTCTGTGTCCATTTCCTGCCCTCTCTTCTCATCCTTCTCCTCCTGTCTTCACTGGGATTCGATCCTCGGAACCTCCAATGTGGGAGAGAGGCGTCCTACCACCTGCGCCACCTTAGTTCCTGGTTTTTCATTACGTCTCGTCTTGGCTCTCCCTTGTGTCACTCTCCTGTTACGTCATCATCTTGCTGCATGGCTCGCGGGGCCTGGCCGCGCACCCACGCACGGGGCCTGGTGGCCTACGCACCTTCTATATTTTTCTTTTTTTAAATTTTTACCGGGAGGTCCCAGGGATCAAACCCAAGTAGCTCCATATGGGAGACGGATGCTCAACCACCTGAGCCACATCTGTCCCCCTGCTATATCTCAAAGTTGACCAAAGATACCCAAAGTTACAGTCTTTTCCCATACAGGATGGTCATATAATAAATCAGGCTTATTTTATCACCAGCATTCTAAAAACCAGACCTAGGGAGAAAAACTAGGTCTGGAGATGCAAGCATGGTTTCTAATATAGCAAATGTTTAGCCTACCCTGATCATCACAAAATCAGGACAGCGAGAATATTCGCACCATTTTTTTAAGATTTCCTATTTTTTGCCAAATTGTGTTGTGCGGTCAAGTTGTATTTCTCCAGTTACTAATGAGATATCTTCTTATTGGTTTGTAGGTCTTTATATATTCTGGTTCCTAACCATATGTTAGTTATATGTTTTGCAAATATCTTTTCACTGTGGCTTATCTTTTCACTTTTTAAATTATTATTTTGATGAATAGAAGGTCTTAATTTTCAAAGAACCTACTTTTGGTTTTATTGATTCTCTCAATTGTTTTTCTCTTTTCTGTTCATTTATCTCTGCTCTTAAAAAGTTCTTCATTTTAATGTACTCTAATTTATAAATCTTTTCTGTTATGGTTAGTACTTTTTATATCTTAAGAAATTTTTATCACAAGATCAGAAAGATTGTAAGAAAGTATAATATATCTTCTAAATGTTTTTAAACTTTACTTTTTTAGTTTCAAGACCTTAATTCATCTGGAATTAATTTTGTATAGGGCATAAGGTAGGGATCCAGTTTCTTCCCCCCCCCCATATCAATAGCCAGTTGTCACATATGGAATATCCCTCCTTTCCCCATTTATCTCTGTAACAACTGTTCTGATTTATTTCGTAGTTATATATGTATAAAAAGTCTGTTCTGGGCTGTCCCTTCTGTTCCATTGGTCAGTTTGGGGATTCTTGTGTCAATACCACACCGTCTTGATTACTAAAGCTTTATCAAGACTTAATTTTGAGTAGAAGCAAAAATAACGGGTTTCTCTTACTCTTTATTTTAAAGAGAATGTTTCTAACATTTCATCAAGTGTGATGTTTATGGTAGGTTTTTGTAGATGCTGTTTGTTAGGTTAAGGAAGTTTCCTTCTAATCCTGTTTCCTACTTTGCCAAGAATTTTTAGCATGAATGAGATATCATAGAGCTTTTGCCCTTTAATCTGTTAATGTGATAACATAGATTTTCCAAAGGCAAACTAGTCTTGTGTTGCTGGAATAAACTCAAATTATTCATGGTGTGTTATCTTTTTATACCCTATTATTCTGTTTGGTGATTTTTATTTATTTATTTTTTAGGATGTTTGCAACTCCATCAAGGATATTGGCCTATAATTTCCTTTATTACACTTTTCTTGTCTAGTCTTGGTATCCAGATTATAATGACATTATAAAATGAGCTTGTCTTTTGTACTTTGGAAGATTTTGTATAAAATTAGAATGATCTGTTTCTTGAAAGTCTGTGAAAACTCATTTGTAAATCACCTGGGCCTGGTGTTAGGAGAAAAATTTTAACTACTGCTCCAATTTCTTTAATGGTTATAAAATTATTCATGAATCTATTTCTTCTTGAGTAGGTTTTATGTAAGTTACATCATTCTAAGAATTTGTCCATTCTAGCTAACTTATCACATTTGTTGGTATAGTATTCACTCATATTTTCAATTCTGATATACATCTGTAGTATTATGTTCACTTTTTCATATTGTTTATGTGTGTGTGTGCTTTCTACTTTTTTTCCTAATCGTTCTCACCAGAAGCTTATTATTTATTAGTCTTTTCAAAGAACTAATATTTAACTTTATTGATTCTTTCTGTTGTATTTTTGTTTTCTATTACATTGATTTCTACCCTTTAGGTTTAGTCTTTTTTTCCTCTAACTTCGTAAATTGGACATGTAAAATTTACAGCATGTTTGGACCTGTTCTGCCAATATGGTAACTATGATAAAAGAAAAATGTTGGCCAGAAAGGGAATGTTTACTTACTGACAACAAAGGAAAGATGAACTTCCTCATATTTTCCTCCTCTCTTAATCAGAAGAGAGAGAAACCTTAATATGATCTAACTTTTTACAACAGGTTTGAAATCCCTGTGATTCATGACCTTTGAGGCAAGACCTTTTTTTCTAAACTGTTTTAGAACATCTCTTTCATAATGCCATTAGCAGAGTACCTTTTTTTTTTTTTTGTATATAAATTTGAACATATACATTCACAATCTGAAATCTTAATCCTTACTCTGTTTGGTCAGCTCATGTGCTGATTCCCTAGTTGACTTTTTAAAAGCAATGGGACTTTTTTTTTTTCAAGGCAATTTTTGTTTTAAAGATTTATTTCTTTCGCCCCCACCCCCACCCCGATTGTTTTGCGCTCACTGTTTGCTCTCTGTGTGTTCTTCTGTGTCTGCCTGTCTTCTCTTTAGGCAGCAGTGGGAACCGATCCTGGTGCCTTCTGGAGTGGGAGAGAGGCACTCAATCCCCTGCGCCACCTCAGCTCCCTGGTCTGCTGCAGCTCTTACTGTCTCTCCTCTGTGTCTCTTTTTGTTGCATCATCTTGCTGCGCCAGCTCTCCCGCACAGGCCAGTACTCCTGCGCAAGCCAGCACTCCTGCACAAGCCAGCACTCCACACAGGCCAGCTCACCGCTCGGGCCAACTTGCCTTTTTACCAGGAGGCCCCGGGAATCAAACCCTGGACCTCCCATATGGTAGACAGAAGCCCAGTTGCTTGAGCCACATCCGTTTCCTAGTAATTGACTTTTTGAATGCCATATATTTATTTTTCACCCTTAGTTATAAATGAGCTTCAGAAAAAAAAAAGAAAAAAAAATCTGTGTGTTCCAAAAGGAGGTAGTGATGACATTATGAATCTATTTTGTAATTCATGTCAGATACTAGGAATGAGGACCAAATAACCCAAATATTTCTCAGCAACTACTGAAAACACACTTTTGTGATTTATTATCTATTGTTAAGAGCTAACAAACCAAGCAAACATCACCCCAGATTTCCAGGATACCCATTAGACCAGCAAGGGACTGTGACCATCTCACGTACTACTCAGACTATTACTATCAAGGAATAGTAAGAAGAAATGTGAGTCAATGATATTTATGGATTATTATGATTATATTGTTTGAGAGTAAGAGAAAAGATATATATTGAGTGCCTGCTTTATACATGGTAGGGGCAAAATACAAAGATAACTAAAATGTCCTTATCTTCAATGACCTTTTGGTCTAGTGGGGGAGTCAGACAAATCCATATTTTTCAAATTAGGATATGATTAGCCCCAGGGACACAAAAAGGCACAAAATAAGCATGACACATCTTTTGGAGTGTTCATTTTCTTATAATTTGGGTGGATGTACAGGGATAGAATTAAATAATTTAACTGATAAGCACCTTCAAATATGTTTATGTCAAAGTTTAAAAGGTCCTTTTATGAAAAATAATATAAAATTATTTTGCATTTTTAAAACAAAATGCTAGATTTCAAAGAAACTTTGTGAGCTGGTATACTAATTTGAACTACACCCACAGGACTAATAAATTCATTCTCTTCTGCTATTGGGTTCTTAGGTATAAAATTTCAAGAAGCATTAATGTATGTAAGTTAAATAAAATGTGTCCTAAATAGAAGTAATTAATTCTGACAGAGTAATCAGGAAATGTTTCACAGAGGAGATGGCATTTGAGCTAGACCTTAAAGAATGTGTAGGCTTTCCATTCAAAGAAAGGGCAGTCAGGACTGAGGAAATAGCATAAGTAAGGGCAGTATGACAGTTTGGAATTCTTTTATGAATCCCAAAAGTATTTTGGGTATCCTTTGATTGCATTAGATTCACTTTAGCTCACTTAATTAGATTGCTGTTGATTAGACTCCGTTGGTGAGGCATGACTCAGATTGAGTCTCTGTCTTCTTGCTGGGTCTGATATCAACAGAGACGCAGAGAGACACACACACAGGAAAAGGGAGCTCTGTCATGTGAGAGAGGACTTGAGGATTGCTTAAGCATGAAGCCCCAAGATGCTCATCCATGGAGTAGCCAAAGGCTGATGAGCCATATGCCTGGTAGCTCACAACTGAACTCAGGAAGAAAGCAGAGCAGCTGAGACTGAGAGAGGAGGCCTGGTAAGAGACAAGCCCTGTGCCTGGTTGCTCACAGCTGAGCTTTGGGAGAGGGGAAGGCAGAGACCTCGGCAGAGATTAGCAACCATCTTGCTTCAGCACATGGCAGGACACTGAGAAAGCATCTCTGCTGATACCTTGATTTGGACATTTCATGGACTCGGAACTATAAGCCTTTACCCTAAATAAAATTCCCATAATAAAAGCCAACCCATTTCTGGTACTTTGCGTTGGCAGCCTTTGGCAAACTCAGACAGAAGCCAAAAAAAAAAAAAAGTACAGCATGTTTGAGAAATAATGA
>JAQZBX010062100.1:0-16985 GCA_029593785.1 Cabassous unicinctus
CCAAGTGCTCCTAAGGACCCCGGTCCTGCAGGGTCAAGGTCACCCTGACTCAGTGTGGCCTCATCTTATAGGATCTTTGACGATCCTATTTGCAGATGTGCTCACACCCACAGGACCTGGGTGGGGGAGACGCACAGGGTGAGCGAGGGTGAGTGGGACCGTAGCCCAGTTTTCTGGCACTTGCCCTTGAGCTCAAGGAAGTCCCATTTGACACAAGCACTGAGTGTCGGGCAAGCTACCCCTAGGCCCCCAGGTCAGGATTGACAGTTGATATTCAGAAGCGAGATCAGGGTTTAGGTACAAAAGGGAAATGGATGAAATCCCCTGGGGAGAGAACGTAGGATAGGAAGGCTGAGGGCTGAGACCTTGGTCCTGAGGACCTTCAGGGGCCAAGGCACTTGCAGAGGAGGCTGAAGAGGGAAGGGCAGCAAGTACAGCTCACCTTGCTTTCTTCTATGCACTGCAAAGTTTCCTCGGGATATACCAGGCCTTAATTCAGGATTTCAGAGGGAATCGATGTTACTACTTACTGTTAATCATAACTAATGGTTAATGCAGTTGAGGCTCTTATATTTTAAAAACTTTCATTAAACCATTGGCATGGTGGACATCTCTAATGACAAGAGCCAAGCACTTGCTGTCTTTTTTTGAGTTTATAATCTCATCACCAGTGATACCCCATGAAGCCACTCTCTGGACCAGCTCTGGAAGGAGGTGAAGGGCACAATTATTCCAAAGCACTTGGCAATCGAGATGCGCAGTGAAATGAAAATGGACAGTTGGACCTGGGCCAGGACACATGGGCAAATGTCCATTTTGTCTGCCCGACGAGCGGATCCTCCTTCCAGCCAAAATAATGTGCTTGTTAGGAATCCTGGCTGAGGAAGAGTGGGGACCACCATGGAAAAGATAAGCAGACCGACTCTTGGAAGGTCAAAGTGTTCGGTTCTTTACATGTGCTATCCTGGGAGAAGGTGTTATTACCCCCAGAGGAGATGGAAGCGCTGGGACAGTAAGACATTTCTCCAAGGAGGCATAGCAGAGCTGGGATGCTTCCTCCTTGAGTAGGTCTATGTGACGGCTGAAGGAAGCTTACCAGGGGGCTCACCCCAGTCCCATTAGAAGACCTATGGACCTGCCCAGCAGTAGAATGAAGAGCCCGGGGACACAGAATGGGTGTGTATCAAGGCTTTGCGAGGCACCTGGGGGACTTCAGGATGGTTATTCGAAAACGCTGCCAGGCACACCGCTAAGCCTCTTGAATCAGACTCTCCTGGATTGAGAACCATCCCCAGGTGGTTTTGGTGAACACCCCTCTCCCAACTGAGAATGTGTCTGCCCCACCTCTGTGCTGGAGGTGAAATGCTCATTGAATCCGTCCTCAGTGTGGAATTAGCCTCGTTTGTTCTCAGATCAACGGAGGCATTAATCTCGAAACCTGGAAAGCCGAGATGTCCCCGTGTGGCCCTGGGTGACTGCCTCGGGAGCGGAATAGCGCGTTGCTTCCCCTTGGCCTCGGATTTAGTTGCCTGAGCAATGCTGGAGGTAATGGGCAGAGAAGTTGGGGAGATCTGGGATTGGATGCCAGCTCCCCTGGCTTTGACTTTGGGGAAATCATTGAACTTCTTTGAGACCTAGATGTCACATCTAAAATCGGGATATCTCTTTCCTAAGGTTGAGGATAACGTGAGATAAGGGAAAGCACGTTGCCTCGCTAGTGTGATGGACTTGTTCTGGATCGCACTGGGTGTTTCAAGTTTTAAACCGGCCAATCCCACTTCCTGGGAAACCCCTCAGACCCAGGTAACTGTGACGGTTGGTCACTCTCTGGCATCAGTTCACCACTCAGTAATAAAGATAAATAGCCTCCCCCGTTCTCTTCCCTCAAACCACATCACACTGATGCATGGCCCTGTAAAGCCAGCTTTTTTGTAAGTCAAAGTGACAACATGAGGGAAGTCTTCAGTGTCGTTTCTGTGGGATGATAATGCCCTTGAGTCGCCACTGAAATGGCAACTCTGTAAATTACAGCCCTGACCTGGACCAGTTTTTTGTCTGAACCCCCTTGTGACGTGTTCCCCACATTTGCCAATTAGAGCTAACGTGTCAGCACTGAGCATGGATTTCGGGGGAGCTTCTGTCACCTGGGGAGGTAAAAGACCTTATCAGGCGGGGCGCTAGGTGGTTACTTCCCATTTTATGGGTGAACAGGGCAAGCCACAGAGCTGCTAGAATCCAAATCCTCCCGCAATCAGGAGTAAAGCAGGTTAGGAAATGCCCTTCCAGCTTCAGGCAAGGAAATGCCGAGCTACCCGTGAGCAATCTATGTGCAGAATTAAGCTTCTGAAATTGTACTAAATTATTTGATTTAAATACCGGTCTACCTAGGGATGGATACGTCGGCAGTGTAGATTCCCATTAATAACGAATGATTTGCTGTATCCTAATCCTGTTAAGCATTCAGTTCCTCTGCAAATGTATTAGTGGCAGTGTGTGTTTGTGAATTAAGCCCTTGGTGTATTGGGTTTATGAGCCTAATTGTCTATTCAAAAGGCTATCGCTTTATCGCGTCATGAAATTTAAAAAGGTCCCCTTTGTTTGAGTGTTTTGTTAATCCTCCAAATGATATTTTCTCTTTCTTTCTCATTTTCTTTTTATTGAGCTTCGTTATGATTTAAATGCGAATGAAGCAAATCATGTCATTACACTGAAATTGATTATTAAAATAACACTGATAATTATGTATTGGTACTAGAAACTAATGCATTTGGTTTGCTTGCGGGAAGATTAAGCATTCCTCCCCAGCCCCACCCCCCAGAAGACGCGGGGCACTAAAAATAGGAGAGCAGCATATTACATCACTGAAGTGGGTTAGAGACTTAGTGACTGTCCTACCTCGGAAAAGTTTGAGTGACTTCTGCTAAGATTATCATCAGGATCCAAAAGTGACACCCAGGGAGCGAGCCGAGCGACCCGTTTGATGCTCTCTCAGCATCGGGCCCGTCTGCGGTTGCTGGCTTCCCTGTTTACTCCTTTACCCATCTTCCAGCGACACCTTTTCCTTTTTTGAAAGCGAAAAATCCTTTCAGGTTTAAAAATTTTGGTACCCGATCTCTGACTCAAAATAGCACCCGGGGGAAAATTTCAGCTCAATTCTGTGTGGCTGTATTTGAACACCAAAAGAATTCATCTGTCTTTCTTGAAAGTTAAAAAAAATAGCCTTTTCTTTTAGAATGTGTTTAGAAAACTCAAAGGTATCTTTGTTTCTAAACGTCAACTGACTCAGGACTTGTAACTGCTTTGTTTGAAGAAATTTGCCTTTGAAAAGCCAAGTTTGGGGAGTTGAAAAGTGTATGCTCAGCGCTTGGCAAGCTGCGGAGGCACCTCGCCCTCTTACCTTTACATGGGCATTCAGCCACGCGATGTCCAGTGTTGGCAGCCGCGGCCAGAGAGCAGTGACCATTTAAACACAGAGGCAGAGAGGCCCTCGGCATGTAACCTGGAAGTGATGGAGTGATTTTTCAAACAAATATATGGTAACATTCATGCCAGGTGAACATTCTCCCTTTCAAAAACAAGCATATCGGAAGACCAGGGATGGATTCCAACTGGGCTCCAATTAGGGTTAGACTCTAAAGATGGAAGGGACCTTCCAGCCCTAGGCCAGTCCATCCACAATATAGGGATGTCTCTATGGTACAATAGCTTCTTTTCTTGGAAAGTTGATTTCATGTTTGGAAATAGCCAAATGCTGGTTGGAATCACCTTTGATGCATCAAGGTGGCTCACAGAAGGAAGAGATGTTGGCGTTGCCCATCTCTGGGTGTGTCCCTTCTTCCAGAAACTTCCCCTGAGTTTTCTTTACGGAGAAAATCTCCCAGACTCTCAGCCCACCGGGAGTGGACAGGGCAGACTCAGCTTTTGCTCTAGGATTGGGCGTACGTGCCCGGCTTTACCAATCAGTGAATTGTATCGTCTTCTCCATCGTGATGGCTTTAGAAGGGGTGACGTGACCTGAAATGGGCCATCGAGACTCAGGCTCAGGACCTGTGTTGTGATTTCTGGGGTGGAAAGGAGGACAAATGCTGGAGCTGCGGGCGCCATGTTGCTGCCCAAGGGAATAAAGCCATCACGGAGGAGAGCAGAGCCACGGGTGGAGAGAGATGGGGGCTGCCGGCCTCGCCTGGACTTGGCTTTTCTGTTCTTATGTGGTTGTCGTCCAAGCCTGTTTGAGTTGGGGTGTCCGTCACGTACACACTAAAGGGTTCTGCCGGATGTTGTCATCAAGCTGGGTCAAATACTTCAGGGAAAAGCATCAGACAGTAAGGAATGGATTGATATTCTTGCACGGCTCCTCAGCAGGCTCTGATGGCAAACACCACAGAGAGGAGTTAGTGATTGTTTTGTGTCCTCATTGAAGAGCGGGGATAGCCATTGTGAGGTGAGGCGGTGCTGTGGGGTGGAAAGAACGGACTGTTTGAAATGCCCGTGGAAACGAGACTCTCTACGCCCGTCAGTGCTCTTAGAGTGTTGTCCTCTGCTCGTACACCCTACACACTAGCCTCTACCCTTTCAACTCTGAGCTGGACGTTCGTGTGGTTTAGGTGTTGGGGTGACGTGGTCAGGAGGGGCTGGGGACCACGGCCCGGGAGGAGGTGTTTTAGCAACCGATTGCTATGTAACAAGTTACCACGAGCTTGGTGGCTTGAAACAACACACTGTTACTATCTCAAGGGTTCGTGGGTCAGGAATCTGGCCACTGGCTTGGCTCCCCAGGGTCTTTTGAGGCTGCCACCCAGGGCTTGGTCAGGCTGCTGCGTTCCTGTCTGGAATTCGGGGGTCCTCTTTCAAGTTCACGGGGTCATTGGCAGAATTCAGTGCCCTGTGGTTGTTGGACTGAGATCCCCTTTTCCTGTCTGACTGCCAGCTGGAGCCACCCTTTGCTCCTAGACGTCTTCGTCTGCTTCTTGCACGAGGCCCCTACATCTCAGAACCAGAAACGCTTCTCAAGCCTCCCCTTCACTGCGTTTTCCTGCTGCTTTTCTGCCACATCTCCCTGACTCCACCTGGAGAAAATTCCCTGCTTTTAAGGGCTCCTGTGATTGCACTGGGCCCAGCCAGGTAAGCCTGAATCATCTTCTCATTTTGAGATCCGTTACCTTAAGTACATCTGCCATGTGACGTCACGTCACAGGTTGCCGGGCATCTTTGTGGGGGGCAGTACTTTGTCTACTTCTGCCAGCATGAGACTCTCTCCTTCCAAGCTGCTGAGATGAGTCTTATGTGACCTAACACAACCCCAGGACTATCCTGTCACCTTTGCCATATTCTGTTGACTAGAAGCAAGTCAGAAGTTGACACCTGCACTCCAGGGGAGGGATCACATAGGGTGTGACTCCCTGGGGGTCCCGTAGGGTGAGTCCACCACAGGGAGGTAGCTGCAAACTGGGTTGATGGTGCCGTTGGCAACTTTCCGACTGTCAGGCCCGGTGGCTCTGAGACTGTGCTACCGGGTGACTTTCTTCTTTTAGGTTTCCAGAAAGCCCCTTCTCCACTCCAGGTCTGCCTCACTCCCCTGACCCATTCCTTACAGTTTTCCCTGCTTATGCATGGCTCCTGCTGGCACTTTTGAGATTTACCATGGAGTGCCTTGGCCGGGACTTACTTTTGCAGTGAAGACTGCTTACGTCAAGCCTTCTTTTAGGAAGTATTTCCACACTCTGCTGAGACTAGAGCCTCACGCTTAGGTTTAGTGCCCGCGGGGTGGGCCCCAGAGGACTCACGGCTTCGCTTTCAGGTTCCACATCCAGGGCAGACTCTTGGCCCTGCTGCCTGCCTGCGAAGGCCACGGAGCGGGCTGGGTGCTGATGGTGCGGGGGGCGCGTGGCCTTCCTGGAAGGGGCTGCCTAGGCCGGGGCCTAACCTCCCTGAAGTTCTGTGCTGAGCGGCCTCTTTCTAGTCGGTCTGCAGTTCTCAACTCTCTCCATTTCTTCAAAAATGATTTGCAAACGAAGATGTGCCTTTACAACCTTCCTAAACATTCACGGACACCCCCAGAGCCATTTCTGCTGCGTGTTGTCCTCTTTTTGGGTGTGGATGAGCCCCATTATCCTGAGGTAATAGCCTGGCTACGCGAGCTCAGTGACGGAAACCACGTCTCTTTGTTGACTGGAAGTTTATCACAACGACAGCGAGAAAGGACGCAAAACACCATCAAATATCAGAATACGAAAGTGTTTCCTGGGTTGATATTCACCAACAAAACATAATTATGTTCCTCCCTGAAATAGTGAGGCTTATTTTGTATCTTTTCTGAAATAGACTGTTTTGCATTTTGTCTTATCTAGAAAACAAGCAGTTTAGCAGAATTCTCAGCAAAAAAGTATTCCGTCTCCCAGGCTATTTACTTAATCTGAAAAATCTACTCTATTTACACTCTCTGGGAGTTTTGAATTGTGTGAGTTTGTGGTTTATAGTTTGTGATAGGAGAGGGCCCAGAAATTGACCATCTTTAAATGAGTTTTTATAACATTTTATAATGTTACCCCTGCCCGTTGTCAGTTTTGTGCAGAGAGAGGGATATTCTAAGTCTTGAAGTTGTAGTTATCATTTTGTGTTTCTGCTTAATGCAAACATTTCCCCATCTCTGCTGAGGTTCAAATCCACACACTTCCCATGAGCAGAGAGAAAAATTCATCGTGCCCTTCCGGTTTTGGGTACGTGTCTGGCAGCTCCAGTGATGTGTCCTTGAGCTTTGCTGGGGCTCAGTCTCGAGTGCTGACAAGAGGAAAGTCAAAGACAGGCCGTAGAGACCGTGGAATGGGACACGAAGCTTCTGGTTTGAAGGCTCCATGGGCAGATGAATGCTGAGATGTCTTTAACTAGAGACTTCACTAGATAAGAATAAGAATTCTAAAAACATCCTTTAATGAAGTAGGACTCATTTCACTCTCTTATTCCGGTCCTGTGACAGAGCCATTTCATCCAAACGTTTAGGCTTTTGCCTTCATCCCTTTGCCATTCCCTGGATACATTGTCTTCTATCATTTTGGCCATCCTGGACACCGATTTGGCATGCTTTCCCCAAACTGTCCCCGTGGCTGCTCCTCTATGTGACGCTGTGAAGAACGGCGTCTAGGAGAGAAACGCAGCCCGGCCAGTGGTGACTTTTGCCCAAAGTCCAAAATTTCCCTCCTGGAGGCAACGTCAAGGACAAGCAGTGAGGGGGGTGTTTACTGTGCAAGGTCTATTAAGACGTGTTTTTGGACTTATGAGTGAATAGCCAGGTGCTCCCAGAGCTGGGTGGAATGAATTCCGAGGGGGCTGCTCCCTGGTGAGCCCAGCTGCCCCGTGCCCATTGTCTGATGCAGAGCTTTCAGAAAATTAACACGCTCACCAAATATGTTTTTCTTGCTCATTAACTTGTTAAAGACTGCTGATTTTTTAGAAGCACAGCAGCAAGTTGTAAATGATGTATGAAATGAAAAATCTTTCCTCGCCCTGTGAGCGGAGAGCGAGAACCGACAGTGCTTCGTCAGTGCTGTGGGGATGGGCAACGATAATTAAACCCAGAGACCGCCCGGGAGCTGCGGTGACCTCGGGAGGAGTCGGGGATAAGCCCGCAGCCGTCTCACCCTCAGACTTTAAGAAATAACCAGTATTTGAGTGTTCTATACCCAGAACCAGGCCAGGCATTGTTGGGGACAAAATACACATGAAATCCAAGTATATAAAATATAAAAAGCCAGCCTCTGTCCTCAAACTGCTGAAAAGCCCATCAGTCAACAGAACAGAGAATTCACTTAGTTCACTCTTCTCCCCCAAAGAAGGTAATTTTATTCTCCTTGTTGGCCTTGTGGTGCTACCACAGCATTTCAAACGTAAAAACTGAAAGCGTATTGCACGTTGACCCACTTATGTAAATAGCGTGTGTTCGTTGTTTTAAAAACATTGGGAAGACTTTAAAAGGTATGAAATAGAAAACAATGATTTGCAATCCTCATGTTTCGAGGTAATCGCTGTCACGATTTTGGTATAGATTCTTAATACATCAAGTATAAAAGTTCTGTCTAAAACAAAACCGTGGTCATAGTGCATGTGCTTTTGTGACCTGCTTTATTTTCAGTTAATGTCACCTTATGAGTATAAAAAGGATTCCATAGTGCAGATCAAAACAACTGTAGAGTAAAACACATTGAGTATACGCTTGTTTTCTGTAGGTGGAAGGGGCTTCACTTCAAATGGTGTTTTTTTCAGGTTTTGCATCACCGGGATTTTCAGAATCTCACTGTCTGCTTGCACACAAATTCTTGACTTCTAGAAGCTGGGTGAGGGCCACAGATGCCTTGCTCGCAAATAGATTCCCGCTACTCTTGGAGGGGTGTGTATGTGACCTCAAGGGCGACCCTTGACCCCCTTCCTTGACCTCCTACCCATGATGCAACTGTGCTCCTTTACCTGCTGGACACCTAATGGCTCTCCTGCGTGACTGGGCACAAAGTAGGGGCCGCACATTCTTAAAGATCTGCATCAGTGCTCCTCAGGCCTCCAGGGTTGGCAAAGAGTGGAAAACGCCAAGCTTGATGCTAGCAGAGCACAAGGTTGCCTCATCTTCTGTATCTTCAGAGCATAGAAGATACTTTGTTAGCAGTAAACACAGAAAGATACAGTGTTGTGGCAAGACAGAGAGCTATCACCTGGTGGAGACTGGGTCCTACAGGGCAGGGTGGGGCAGGCATCACTTCCCCGGTAAGTTAATTACTTGTGGCAGGAGCAGGCCTGCAGCTTTGCAGTCAGTTTTGATTGGATCTTTCTCACAGGGATGACCAATGTTAGCCAAACTCAAAAAAGACTGATGTATAGACCAGAATGCCAATTTATCATTTTGAAATGGTCATGGGACCTGCTTTATGATTGGAAGGTTGCAGGTGAGCATAAACTTTCAACAAAGGGCCTGGTGAGGAAATTTGAGTGTTTATTGGCATCAGGCTCTGAGAACCCACTCCAGCCTCTTTCTCAGCTGCTGTGTCCTTGGGCTAGGCCACCCTGTCCTTTCTCTGTGTTTCCATGTGGTTGAATCCTTCCTGACTATCATGTTTTTGTTTTGTAATAATAGACTTTATTTTTAGAGAAAGAAAAGTTACATCAAAAATATAGGGGAGGGGAGCTAATGTAGCTCAGTGGCTGAGCACCTGTTTCCCATGTACAAGGTCCTGGGTTCAATCCCCAGTACCTCCTAAAAAAAAAAAAAAAGTATAAGGGCTTCTCATATACCCCTGCCCACAGTTTCCCCTATTATTAACATCTTACATTAGTGTGGTAATTTGTTACAATTGATGAACCAGATTGAAGCATTGCTACTAACCAAAGTCTACAGTTTACATTATGACGCTTTGAACTGTACAGTTTGATAGACTTTGACAAATGTATAATGTCATGTGTCTGTCGCTGCAGTATCATACAGAACAGCTTCACTGCCCTAAAAATGCCCCGTGCTCCACCTGTCCATCCCTCCCCTCCCCTCTGAGCCCTTGGTAACCACTATCTTTATATCAGTGTTACAAGTTCTTCTGTTAACACAAGATAATAACTACAGTAACGATAAATCCACAAAAACAATAAATCTAACCACATGGAAACACAGAGAAGTCACAGCCTCAGGCCTCACTAATAGGGGAGGCTGGTTCATGGGTCCCCTTCCCCCTTATGTTTGTTCATTCCTCAATCTTGAGGAATTTGGGATGATGTCCACTCTGCTTCTGATCGAGAGGGTCCTTAGATATTATGGGGCAGATGGAAAGAATTATTTTGCTTGCAGTTGTAGATACTCCTTGTATTTTTTGGGATGAGACTTGTCCATCATCATCATTTTGTTGGTTGTCCAGGGCAAATCTGAAGAACTGGAGAGTAGGAATTGGCCACAGCTCTGCTGGGATTCAGGGTTCCCCTGGCATATGGACAGTCCAAAGATTTAAGTCTGAGACATATATTTAATGGGTATATTGAAAATTTTAGGTTCAAATAAAAGGGGTAGAAGAATTGTGAGTAGGGGAGTTATAAATGAGTATAGCTATGCTATGTTGGGGAAATAGATTATCATATAGTCCCAAACAGGGCCCGCTGAGGGGTGTTGATTTCATGAGGCCATGTGCCTTGTCTACAGTGGGACTGATATGGTTTTTAAGGAGGCTTTGAATGTACCTTTGACCTGTAGCTACTGATTTAGTTCAATTGTAATAGGAAATGCTGTCTGTAAATTCTCGCACCTCATGTTTTGCCTCCATTATCTTCTATTGCATAGTAACAGTCACCCGCTAGGCTGTCACAGAGTGAACGGTATCAAATTTGGATGTCTTGAGGTCCACCAGCAGTGGGGAAACCAATGATCCATCCCCTTGATTAATAAAAACTGTGGGTTTTATGTCTGGTTCCAGTTTGAGTTTGGGGTGAATTTCTGGGAGATAGTTTCACCCCATTAATTCAGCCACTTTTAACGAAAGCCTTCCAATGGCTTGGCAGTACATGCCTATAAGTGTGGTGACATCTTCTCGGGGAGGAACAGGAGGTATCTCTAGACCAGAAATGGCGGGACCCTGGCTGGGTCATCCAGCTCTTTCGGCCGTCTAGATGAGCCACGGGCATTTTGCTACGCTGTTAGGGCTCCTCTGTGACTCTACTGGATTTCCCTCGCTGAAAAGGTAGCTGAAAAATGGGGTTGACTGTGCCAAGGCTGGTTTTGGTGGCTGTGTGTGTGTATATGTTCTGACTCTTCCTAATAAGCAAATGCCAATAGCTCAGAAGCCTCCCACAGCGTCTGTCAATACATCGAATGCGTACTAAAACTGACTACATTCTTGGGTGAAGCTTCCCTCCATCAGCATCAGCCGCTCTGTAAATACTGAGAAGCTTTCACCTTGGGAATTAGGTATAAAAACATTTGTAGAAGATATAGTTTCCCCATTTTAATGTTCACAGAAATAGCTCCATTATTTTCAAACTGTCCCTATATATACCAATGCTTTGGAAGCCAATTCCATTTTGCCCAAAGATTAGCAAATACCAGTATGAATCCATCCAGACATTTATATAAGCAACACGTACAAAATAATATTTCTTAGACAATGAAAATCTGGATAATCCCTAAGATGAAGTTATCTCAGAAGACAAGGAAGACACGCAGCTTAGAAGCACCGTTTGCATTGTTCCGAGGCTTCACAATGACAGATGGGGAGACAGGGGACATGGAGGAGAAGCAGGAAGTAGCGGCGGTGGCTGACAAGCCTGCTTAGCAAATTAAAAGCTTGACAGAAGGATGTGGACCTTGCTTTGAGTCCTTTTAAAACCACAAGAAAGGTGGCAATTTAACACGAGCTCATACAGGCTTATGGAATTGGGCAGAAGGAAAGTAAGACCACAGGTGATATATCTGGGACAGGAAAATCTTAGCTCTGACATAGATTTATCCCTCAGAGCATTTGCAATATGTAGATGGCTTCCATCTCCTAGAATGGGTCTGCTTTTGCTTTCATTTTTCCTCTCTGGGAAATTCAGAAAGCAGGATGGCCTGGGCTGCCTAAGAGGATGGGGTCAACCCCAGAAAGGTGTGTTGATTTTTTTTTTTTTTTTTTAAGATTAATGTATTTATTTCCCCCACCCCCACCCCCCTGTTGTTTTTGCACTCGCTGTCTGCTGTCTGTGTGTTCTTCTCTGCTTGTCTTCTCTTTAGGCGGCACTGGGAACCGATCCTGGGACCTTACGGAGTGGAGAGAGGCGCTCAATCTCTTGTGCCACCTCAGCTCCCTGGTGTGCTGCGTCTCTTATTGTCTCTCCTCTGTGTCTCTTTTTGTTGCGTTATCTTGCTGCGCCAGCTCTCCACTTGGGCCAGCACTCCTGCGTGGGCTAGCTTGCCCTTCACCAGGAGGCCCCGGGAATCGAACCCTGGACCTCCTATTTGGTAGTCAGGAGCCCAATCGCTTGAGCCACATCCGTGTCCTATGATTTGTTTTTGTTGTTTACCTATAAGCCTCTGGAGCCTGCTGGGAGGACACCAGAATGGAAGGCTCTTCCCTGCTCCGTGAAACATTCACTCCAAGGCAAACTCACCACCTGGCTTGAATGGGGAAGAAGCTGTAGGAATATGAGTTGGAGTCAGTGTGAAAGTTCACTGCAGAATGCCCTGTAATCAAAGGGGACATTGCCCCTTTAATATGAGGCGTGTCGGACCCGTACCCCACCCACCCAGTCTACTATACTGTTATCAGTCAACTATACAGATAACGGAGGATGAAATACACTCTCAGCCTTACCTAGAGTTTCTAGACGGCCTTTCTTCTGGGAACTCAAAAGCTTCACAAGTGTCACCATTGGAATTCGATGCTGATGGAGGCACACTGCCCTTCAGCTCTGCCCCAGGCAGGCAGCCGTGCACCTGGGAGCTTGAGCCTCTCCTACCCCTGCACTCTCCCAGGAGGGGAGTTCACAACCATTATGATAATCCACATAATCATGCAATTCCTCCTGTTATGGTGAGACCCATTTGTTCTCTCTTTAAAAGAGATTTTGATAATCTGATCACAATTTATAGACTCAGGCTGTTTTGTTTTTATTTTATTTTTTAAATTTATTTTTATTTATTTTTAAAAGATAGATTACATAAATTGTTACATAAAAAAATATAAGGGATTCCCATATGCCCCACTCCCCACACCTCCCACTATTCCCCACGTTAACAGCTTCTTTCATTAGTATGGTGCAGTCATTGCAATTGATGAGCACATTTTGGAGCCTTGCCACTGAGCATGGACTGTAGTTTGCACTGTGGTTCACACCCTGTCCCACTCAGTCCTGCAGGCTGTGGCAGGATGCTTAATGGCCAGGCTGTTTTAAAGGCACCTCCTCAGCATTCTTTTGTTAATATGCACCTTACAATCCATTTTTCTCAGCTCCTACTTTTGGACCAGCTAGCTGATTTCCTTCTTTCTTCTAGATTGGGTGTGCATGTGGGGAGATGTGTTGGGTGTTTAAGAAGGTGGCATTTGGATCAAATAGTTTCAGTGCCAACATTTCTGGGCAGTGCTTTGGGCAAATCATTTAGCCTCTTAAGCTTTGGTTTCCTCATCTGCAGAATACGGTGATACAGGGCTAAGCTGGCGACAGCCTTGCAGCTTAAATGAGATGGTAGAGAATTTAGCGGCGTTCCAGGGACATAGCTTTTTCTCCCCCTGTATTACTCTAAGGGGGGGTGAGCCTTTCATTCCAGAAGAGGTGTGTTTTTGACTGTGGGAAGAGCTGGGCTGCTGGGTGGGTCATTTGTGACGGGCCCCTTCTCACTGGTCCTTCCGTGAGGTCAGTGCCCAAGCTGTACCAGTTGTCAGATATTTAGAAATGAATGGATTTTAAGTCCGGCTGGGAACTAGTTAAAAGAATATCTAATGATAAATTTTGTCAAACAGAAACTTCTTTGATACTGCAAATAATTCTTTAGTTTTACTGAGGCATATTTTCACATATTAAATACTCCATCCATCCATCCATCCTTCCATCCATCCATCAATCCACCAGTTAAATATGTATTCACACTTACTCTGTTTTAGGGTGTTTCAGAGGATCATCGGAATAGGGAAGACAGAGCCTGCTTGCCAGTTTAGTCAGGCAAAGGGTGCCCCCAGATGCAGGTAGGGGAAAAGAAAAAATGGGCTTTACATAAGAAATGATGTTCTCCGGATTGTTCCTGATAAGGAGGCAGGGGAGGAGAAGGAGGGAGATGCTCATGAAGGGGAAGGTGTCCTGGCTGGGCAGACTCATCCTCTGGCCAGGAGAGAAGGGAGGCCCTTCAAAGGGAGAAAAATGGCAGCCCGAGGCAGGGTGAGCCTCCCGCCAGAAGGGGTGGACTGTCTCAGAGGACGAGGGATCAAGTGGGAGAACGAGAGGCTGACACGGGGCCCGGGAAGCCAGGCCCTGGGTGTTAGAATCGAGCAAAGCAGGAACTGGAGATAATAAGCAGTGTTGAAGAAAAGTTTGTCAATGGCAGGGACAGAGCTGTTAAAGGAGAGTTTGCCAATGGCAAGGACGGAGCTGTAGTGAGGGAAGTGGGATGTAGGGGGTCCTGTATTTTTTCTCTGCCTAGCTGCCTTCTTTCTCAGGACTCGGCTACTCTATTTACATAGATGGCCCCCTAGCCTGATTTGGATTTCCATCTCTCCAGGAACCTGCTGAACGTATCTAAAACTCTCCCCCAAACCATGTTTCCCTCCCAACTTTCCAGTTTCTGTTTTGGCAACATGCTTCAGACACACGCACTTGAAATGCTAACGTTGTCTTGGCCCCGTGCCTCTCCTTCAATCTCCATATTGTACACATCAAATCATTTTGGCTTCTTCTTTTGACAAAGGCCTGGTTGCGAGGATAGACAGTCTAGAGTTATGGAAACTAGGGAGAAAAAGAACTTAAAAAGAGCCGGTGGATTTGGCATTAAAGTGGTCATTGGCAACGCTCATGAAAGTGTTTTTAGTATAATGATGGGAGTGTGTATGAAACTGTAAGAGGCCAAGCAGGGAATTGGTAAGCAAAATGCGGCTGAAAAGGATATAGCGTCTTGTGCAGATTTAGAGCTGATAGGAGGTTTGTTCGTTCCAAGGGCAAGGATGTAAGAAGATCTGTGGTAGGTTGAATTATGTACCCCAGGAATAAACCAATCCACTCCTGTGGATGTGAACCCATTGTAAACAGGGCCTCTCCAAGAGGTTGTTTTTAGTTACGGTGGGGCCCAGCTGAAGGAGGGTGGGTCTTAGTGGGATTACAGGAGAACTTGTAAAGAGAAAACCACTGGAAGGACCCAGAAGCTGGAAGCCAGAAGTCCGCAGAAGCTCAGAAGAGAAAGGAACGGACATCGCCAGGTGATGGGAAAGCCAAGGAACCCAAGGATTGCCAGCCAGCCAGGACACTATCCATCCTGAGAGAAGCAAGCCTTCTAGAGCCTCTGAAACCATGAGTGATAAATTCCTGTTGTTAATCCGACGCGTGGTCTAGTGTTTGTTGTAGCAGCCAGGAAACTAAGAAACGATCCTTCTCGCCAAAGGCGGCAGCCCAGCCTCGTGGCATTGTCCCCATTCCCTCTGTACTTCCTGCACGGTGATGGTGGTGAGCGGATGGGGAGACCCTGTTCTCCCAGCCTGTCTGCAGTAACCTAACATGCCCCTGACCTTCACAATCGCGCGGCGAAATTCAGGCTATGTGCCTAGTCAAAGCTTTGGCATTGCACGCCATCCAGACACAAAGAGTGGTGCTATGTCCTGTACCCACACGGCTTCTGTCCAGGTGATTTGCTTTCTTGAATTAAGTAATTGATTAATTCTGAAGCATTACTGATTTCATTATATGTTTTTTAAGTCTATCATCAAAACCATGACTATTAATGACCAAGAAAGAAAAAGAGAAAAACTAAAAATTTGACTCTTTGGTATCAAGAAATCTGTTTGCTGTTTGTATTATCTCTTTACCTCAGCTCTTCAGCCAGGCGCTCGGCCAGGGGCAGCATGCCAAGGTCACCTGTTAACAGCGGTGCCTGTTGTAGCCATTTGCTCTCCATCCTGCAGGTTTACTCACCGCTTCACCTATCTTGCTCTTCTGGACCCACGGTCTGTGACAGCTCAGATCCCATCTGGCTTCCTGGGTGGAAGCTTCTGGTCACTCTGCTCTCCCCCCCCGCAGTCGTATGCCAGCCTGGTCTCGGCCCATGGAACGTCACTATCTGGGCTGGGGTGAGGACGAAGGCTAGGATGTGGCGGATTCACTCAGTTATGGGTACTTGTGACATCATCTTTTAAAAAGAGGAGGCGAGTGTAAAACTGACCAGGCGAGAGCTGTCCCGAGGGGCCGCCTACGCGTCCCTCTGAAATCCCTCCCAGTAGTCACCCTGCCTTGCTTGCAACATCCCGTCGGTGTCTCTTCTCTCTCTCCACTGAGACTTTGCCCAGAAACCCCATCGTCGTCACCCAGGAAAGTCCACGAAGCCAGAAGACCAGCATGGTGAAAAGATGTCACGTGGGCCATGCCATCCAGGCTGGGTGGGAAGTTTTGTTTTTTTTTTAAATAAAATTTTATTGAAGTAAATTCATACATGCACATCCATAAACAATAAGTGTATAGTAAAAGTTGTGAACTTACAAAACAAACATGCATATCATCATACAGGGCATCATTTAGGGCTCCCATACATTGCCCCATCACCAACACTTTGCATTGTTGTGAAACATTTATTACAAATTATGAAAGAGCATTGTGAAAATATTACTAACTGTAACCCATATCTTCTATTTGGTGTATTTTCCCCACAACTCACCCAATTATTAACACCCTATATTAGTATTATACATTTGTTACAGTTCATGAGAGAATGTTCTCATATTTGCCCTGTTAACCACAGTCCATCTTCCATCACGGGATTCCCTGTGCTACACAGCCCCATGCCTGTACCATCCATTCAAAGTGAGCCCTCAGTGGCTCTCGTTTTCATCAGAGTTGTGCTGTCATAAACCCAGTCAATTTTAGAACATTTCCATGACTCCAGAAGAAAAAACCCCAAACCCCCTTGTATACCTCTGTTGTTGTGTCTTAGACTTGATCTAATATCTTCTTTGCCATTGCTGTAAAATATTACATTACTGTTAATGATCATCTGTAAGTTACATTAGCTGTAGTTTTCCCGTGTATCACCATATTCTCAACATGTTGTAAAAGAACATACTTCTATGTATACTTGTAGCAGTTTTATATCATTTATGAATTCCAAAAATAGATATTGGATTATGTTTGTAAACTGGTCTGTACCTGGGTGTGATTAAGTTGTGCTTAGGGCTTTGATTGGGCCACATCAGTAGGGTGTTGAGTTCCCACCTCTTGGTGGGTGGGGACTCCCAGATAATATACATGACAAAGGACAGAGTTGAAGTTTTGATGTTGGAGTTCTGATGCTGAGTTTTGAGCAG
>JAQZBX010062101.1:0-16967 GCA_029593785.1 Cabassous unicinctus
GAATGGATGTGTGGGGTGTTTTTGGGGGTGTGGGTGGTGGGGAGCATGGGAATCCCTGTAGTTTCTGAGTAATATTTGGGTAATCTAGGCACCTTTATAAAATGTATATATATATATAATAACATTTATGTAAACAAATGCACATATATGCATATGTATTTATATATCATTTTACAAATAAAAAAATTAAAAAAAAAATTGAAGGAAAAAAATCACATGATCATCTTGATCAATGCAGAAAAGGCATGTGACAAAATTCAGCATCCTTTCTTGATTTAAAAAAGCACCTAGAATGATAGAAATAGAGGGAGAATTCCTCAACATGATAAAAGACATATATGAAAAACCCACAGCTAAAATCGTACTCCATGGGGAAAGGTTTGAAGCTTTCCTTCTTAGATTGGGAATGAGACAAGAAGACCCAATATAACCTTTGTTATTCAACATTGGGTTAGAAGTTTTCACTAGAGCAATTAGACAGGAAAAAAATGAAAAAAAATCTAAGTAGGAAAATAGGGAGTAAAATTCCGTCTTAGTAGATGACATGATCCTATATTTTAAAATTTCTGAAATGTCTATGACAAAGCTTCTTGAGTTAATAAACAAGTTCAGCAAAGTGGCAGGATAAAAGATCAACACACAAAAATCAGTAATGTTTCTGTACATTAGTATTGAACAATCTGAGGAGGAAATCATGAAGCAATTTCCATTTACAATAGCAAGAAAAAACTCAAATATGTAGGAATCAATATAACCAAAGAAGTACAGTGCCTGAATTCAGAAAACTAGAAAACAATGCTAAAATAAATCAAAGATGACCTAAGCAAATGGAAAGACATTCTGTGTTGACAGATTGAAAGATTAAATATCATGAAGATGTCAATCATACCAAAAATGATTTCTAGATTTAATGCAATAGCAATCAAAATAACAAAAGCTTACTTTGCAGAAATAAAAAAGGCAATTATCAAATTTTTTTGGAAGAGAAAGTGCTCCCAAATAGCCAAAAACTTTCTAAAAATGAGGAGTCATGGGAGTGGGAGGACTTTCACTGCCTGACTTTGAAACATATTACAAAGCTACAGTGGTCAAAACTGCATGATATTGGCAAAAAGATAAACACATCCATCAGTGAAATAGAAATGAGAGTCCAGAAATAAATCCTCACCTCTATGGTGAACTGGTTTTTGACAAAATTATGAAATACATGTTAACAGGACAAAGCCTCTTCAACAAATGGCACTAGGAACACTAGACATCCATAACCAAAAGAATAAAAGAGGACCCCTATCTGACTCCCAATACAAGAATCAACTCACAATGAAACAAATACCTAAGTATAAAAGCAAGGACTATAAAACTACTAGAAGAAAACATAGGGAAACATTTTAAAGATCTTGTGATTGGTGGTGGTTTCTTGGAGCTTACACGAAAAGCATAAGCAATAAAAGAAAAAATAATAAAAGCAGACATCTCAAAATTAAGCACTATTGCACCTCAAAGGACTTTGTCAAGGAGTGAAAAGACGGCTAACTCAATGGGAGAAAGTATTTAGAAATCACATATCCAATAAGTGTTTAGTATCCATGATATCAAAAGAGATGCTACAACTCAACAATAAAAAGGTAAATGATCTGATTAAAATATGGGGAAAAGAATTGCATAAACATTTGTCCAAAGGAGAAATATAAATGACATAAAAACAGATGAAAGAATCTTCAACATCACTAGTATTTGGGAAAAATGGAAATCAAAGATATGAGATATCTTTTCACACCTTTTAGAATAGCCACTACTAAAAAGACAGACACCTATATGTGTTCGATGTGGAGAGATAGGAGCACTTATTCATTGTTGGTGGAAATGTAGAATGCTACAGCCAGGTCTGGCAGGGTGAGACAGCAGCACCCAATGCACCATCTGGCCCCTTTTCCTCCACTGCAGGCTGAAGCAGGAATACTAAAGCACAGAGCCTTCCAGGTCTCAGGCTATCCTCTGACCCATCCCCTGGTGACCCCATCCAGAGCCACGTATATGCATGAAAGAGCCAGGGGTTTGTGGGCACAGGCACAGAGCACTATACTATGCCTCTATTTCATTTCCTAGTAATCTTTTTCTGGCTTTTAAATTCTACAGTATAAATTTGGGTACCTCAAGAATTCTCTCCTCCCAAAGGGATTCAGCACTTGAACTGGCAAAATAAATATTAGCTAGAAGAAAAAAAATATTCTGACTTACCCCATGGCTGCAGGGAAACAGATTCTCTTTTGCCCGATAAAATTGTCCTCATTGCTGTCATTCTTAGCAATGAAGTCTGTGAGTCACCTGGACTTCAAGGTGGTCATTAGATCCTGTGAAGTAAACCTTCAGCCTCCAGCCCGCTATCATTCCCAATGGTCATCTAACCTACTAACTCAAAGCCCTGGTAATAATATGTAAAGTAATCTTGCTTGGGAAAGTTAAATACTTACTTTGTCTTAAGCATGCACAGAAGTTAACCAAAGCTATGACTATGCTAGATATGTTTTTTATTTAAATTGAGTTCCAAGGTCTTTCTCATTAAAATGTATAAATGGTAATTTCTGGATAGGTGCATAGATTTATCTTCATGGAAAAGAACATGTGATTAGGGAGAGGACCCTTGGATTCACTCAACCTGACTGTGATGCTCAACAGCCCTGAAGGAGTGGCCCTGCTGGTCAGGGCCTCAGTGGTCACAGAAGCTTAGAAGTGTGCACAGAAGCTGACAAAGTGCTCAACCTACCCTAGGGAACTTCCAGTCAATGTTCAGGTTGATTTAATGCAAATTTGATTGTGTAGCCCATGTGACAAGGTGACCCAGACACCAACAGTCAAAAGTGGACAGGTAGAAAGGACCTCCTGTTCTCAGGTCTCTTCATTGATATCTGTGTGGCCTCAATAAGTAGATAGGAACATACTTTATAAAGACTTGTAGATTAACCCATGCCTTTGCTGACTTCTTCTCCCTGGACTAATGGGAGAAGGTTCTGTCAGAATAAGCAGAAGGGGCCACATTGCCCACAGCAGGAGATCTGAGGCCTAGAGCTGTTGGAGGAAGAGCAATCCTAGAAGACCTCAGGCCACCTCACTCTCTCCATTCCCCTTGCCCAACAGTCACTGCCAGGACATCTTCTCTATGCCAGGAATGAAAGTAATCCCTTCCCATGGGGAATTAAGCCAGTGGGGCCATGCTGTCTCACCCAGCAGAGCCTAAGCAGGGGTAACCCTGGGCCAGTTCATGACTACCTTGGTCAGCTGGGCTTTCTGGTTGGTCAAGGAGTCTCAGTGTAAAGGGAGTATTCCCTGTCAAAGATTGACTGAGATATACTCTTGCCCTATATGTAGCCCTCTGCTGGGTTACACTCACTGCACTCCAGGCCAGCGGAAGTCCAAAATGCAGTAAAAACTCATCCTCTACCTTAACATATTGCACTAGATTTATTAAATATTTCTACATGATGTCTCTGCTCTGGAGTGTAAGTGAAACTCCTCAGATACCAATGCCTTCTGCCATTTCCTAGACTAGCTTTGGGACCTGCCATTTCTGTCTTTGAGGGGAAAGCACAGTCATATTTGTGATTAATTTAACAAATCATATCCATGGACAGCTGTGCCATATCACCAAGGGCTTGGGCTGTTGGGAGCCAGGGTTTGTGTTCTGCCTCTCACCTTTCCTAAAGAGGCTGTCATGGGTGTCTGGGTGACACCTGGATCCCTGGGGAATTGAGGGATAACTGAGAAATGTCCAAACTGAAAATGGAGAATCATCCACAATTGACCTGGACCTCCCCATTCTAGATGAAGGCATAGGATGATGCTCAAAATCCTTAACAAGGTGGAGGCTGAAAGTTGGGGCAGGGCCCTGGAGGCTCAGGAGAGGGCCAAGGGTTAACCCTTTAGGTCCAGATCATAGGGAAGCTCAGGGCAGGGACTCTACCACCTGGATTGGAAAGGCTGCAGTGTTTAATTGGTAATGCTATGCCCTACATGTCTGTGGGTCTTAAGACTTAATGACCACCTCCTTCCCACACCCCTGACATGTCACATATTTCATTTCTCCCAGGCAGACAGGTTATGTCCAGGACCCTCTGGGTGTAACTGCAGTGCAAGACTTAGGACAAAGACTACCAACCATCCAAGGATCTGTGAATTCTAGGGTCTTGGGGTCTGGTGTCTCTTTTAGGATATGTCAGTAGCAACATGACTGAGTGTTTAAACTGGAGAACTCTCCAGATAGTGGACCTGAGAACCAAATGACTGCAGCAGCATCTTGTCCAGTGAGGAAGAATGTGAGTATTCCTTCCATGTTAAAGAATAAGGAAATTGATCCAGACACCAGAGCTCACCATGAGTCATCAGGGCCCAGTCAGAGGAGAGTGGCCTCCAAGGGCCTCACAGAAAGGCTGGAGGTCTTCTGGGGAATTTCTGGGTTGAAACAAATTGTGCAAGGAATTGCAGAGATGCTAGAAATCCCAGTCCACAATGAGGAGTAAGGCTTTTGAAATGAGGTCGGTTGTGGCTTTGGAAGGTGCATCACAAATGTTTCCCCAGAATGAATGTAACAGGAAAAGGAATTCTGAGGTCAGAGACCAGGATCCCAGAAGGATTTAAATATAAGAGAAAGGTTGAGTCATGGTACCACTAGAGAGTGATTGAGGATGTACAGTCCTGCCTTCTTTAGGCCATTTGCTAACAATGTTCCTCTGGTCTTTTCCTTTCCACATTGTAAGTTTTGATATTTTTACTTCCTCCCTCCTCCACTTACTGCTGATGCAATTATAGGGCTCATCTTGAAAACTATGAGTCCTTAACTGGGTGTCATGGAAACCTCTGCACCAGAATCAGAATATATTCCTTCTTCCTTCAAAGCTGTAGAGAAGAAACCATGAACTAGATCAGGAAGAAGTCCTTGTTAATGTGATTTTTACAGACACACACATTTTACAGGATGTTGCTATGTCCTGTGAAAAACCGTTCAAACTTAAATTCAAGGAGTTCTGATGGTCAGTGCCCTTCCCTGGCATGTGGTAGGTGCTCCATAAGTATCTGGAGGGTGAGGGAAAAAATCAAAATCCATTTTCCTGCCCCAGACCTCCCTTGGCCCTCATTGCACCTCAACTTGTATTTGAGTGCAATGTGTGGCCTTATTCTCTGCAGGTGACTGGTGGGTCTCTTCTTCCCACCAATACTATTCTCCTGACAGGCAGAGGTACAGTCTAGTCCACACCCAAATAGAGCTGAGCAACCATGACTGAGGCCCCAGGAAGACTTCTGAGCCAGTTTCTCACCGTACCTCTTTGTCTTAACCATTGATTGTGGGGTGGGGGCAGGCAGATATGAGGCAACAATGACCTAGAAGTGGTGGTAGTGGGGACAGATTCTCCCAAAGGCTTTCTGAGATCCCAGCCTCCCTTTCCCCCCCAGGGTACCCTGGGCACCATCCACAGCTCTCTTTGACACTTTTGTCCTAACAAGGGAAAGACCCTAGGAAGAGACCTCTAGTGGGAACTATCAGATGTGTGGGACAAAAGCTTCAGCCTTGCCCTTCCTCAGTCAGAGACACCACTCCACATTAGTCACTGCTCAGTAAATAACAAACTTCATGCACCTTATCAGTTGGGCATCAGGGCCCTGCTTGGCTGTTATAAAGTTCTTCTCCCCAGATTAGAAACAGAACACTGTCTGCACAGACCTCCAATCCATGCTGAAAAGAGATAAAATGATGGCTCTGTGCCTGCAGATTAACATCTGGGCAGATGATCACCACACTAGTACTCTCCTTCCCACCCTGCCATCCATGAGCAGGCTGTGAACATGATGGGCCAACCAGGCTCCCAACATCCTAGGAAACCAGCTCCTGCCCAGGGTCTGTCCACCCCTCATACTCCTTCCAACAGCCTCGCCCTTCTTATTTCTTTCATACTGGGAGTGGGAGGTGCTGTAGGGCTGCCCATGAAGGATCAGAATATTTGCCCAGCCTTCATTTCACCACCTGTGACCCCTATGTTACCTTTGGGTGCTTCCAGGTAAATGGCCAGAGACTTCTGTGGTGGGGGTTGAACCAATACCTGCAGCTTTATAAAAGGCTCTTACTTCCAGTTTTTCTGAGGTGAAAGCCTTGGGATGTTGGGAAACAAGAAAACATCTTGTTCTCTCTAGCATCTCTGCTCAGTTGAGCTGGGTTGAGGGCTGTTTCTCGAATGTGGGTGCCTGGTTACCAGGGTTCCAAGTTCTGTTAGTTTATTTCTCTGAGGATGTGAGGTTACATCTTGGGGTCACATATCCTTGGATAAAAGCTCTCCTAAATCTGATGCCTCTTCAGCTTAATCTTTCAAGTCATCTATTTAACTCTACAGTTACACAGACTGTCCTCCTTGCAGTGCCTGGGAAAGGCCTGGGAAATCCAGGATCCCAGTATTGAGGAAGTAAGATTGACTTCACACCTATCTCCTTTTTCTGCCATATCCATGAACCTAGACAAGTTATTGTACCTCTTGGGCCTTCCAAGTCTCCTCACCTGAACCATAAGGATCATTCTAGCTTACACATCCTAAGGTCTTGAGCAGATGTATATCGAATAATATCTGTAGAACTCATGAGCTAATGTGATAGAACACTAATACATGAATTTCAGAGATGGAAGAATTACATGAAGGAAGAGGAAGCAGCAGGGAGTTCATCTCAAAACAGGGCTAGTTCTTGATGGTAAGATTGTGGGAAAATAACTTATCTTCTTGTTTCATATCCCAGTCCCCAACATAATGTCCTTAAAATTGAATGAAATTCAGTTATTGCCATCTGAATCAAAACCCTTCAATGGCTACCCATTATATTTAGAGTTAGATTAAGTGCCTCCTTTTAGTTTATGCTGTGGAAAGCTTCCAAATAACTTCCAAGGATCTCTGCCTCCTGGTATAAATGTTCTTGTTTAATTTCTTCCTCTTATGTGTGAACTGGACTTAGTGACTCTCTTCTCATCGATAGAATATGGTCAAAGTGATGATATATCATTTCCAATATTGATTAAAAAAAAAAAAAAGAAAACCCTAGGATTTTTGTCCTGCTACTTCTCTCTTTTACTCTCTATCTCTCTATCTCTATCTCTAATTCTCCACCTTTCTCTTATATCTCACTCTGGGAAAACATGCTATGATGTGCAAGAAACTAAGGGAGGGCTCACATAGCAGATAGAAAGGAATTCAAGCCCTCAGTCCAAACTGAATCCTGCCAATAACATATGAGTGAGTTTGGAAGTAGATCGTTCCCCAGTCAGGCCTCAGTTGGGACTACTACTCAGACTTGGGAGAGATATTGGAGCAAAACCACATAGCTTAATCTTGTCTGAATTTTTTGTTCACAGAAACTGTGCAATAACAGACATGTGTTATTGTAAGCCACTAAATTTTGGGGGAAGTGTAGTCTCATACTAATAGATAACTAATATAATCTACCTGGACCCAGGATCTGTCCCTCCCCTCCTCCCTCCCTACCCACCTCTCCTCCCAAACTCCCTCCACCTACACTGGCTGCCTTTCAAAACTCCTCTCAGGCCAAACTCACTTCAGCCTCAGAGTCTTCATACTTGTGCCTTCTCCTGTGCAGGGCTGGCTCCTGGTACTCATTCTAGTTGCAACATAAATTTCACCTCAGTGACTTCTTTCAGGAAACCCACCTAGTGGCTCCCAGGCCCCCACTTGCAGCACCCTACTTGATTTTCACTATGGTATTTGCTCTTTTGTTTCACAGGAATTTGTTTACTAATTTCTTCCATCTCTCCCTCCAGGCTCTGAGCTCCTTGAAAGCAGAGAAAATCATCATTTGTAACATTGAATCCATGGTCCAATCTAACACCTGGCACTGGGTGAGTGCACCTGGCATGGTTGCTACATAAATAAATGAGGTGATTGCAGGTGAGGACTTCTACCAGATTCACACCAGGTAAGATTTGATAAATTAATGCCAAATTCCCAACAACATTAAAAATCACTCAAGTCTATTGGACAATAGAAGTTAAGATCAGCTACAGAATGGGACAATATATTGACAATAGTTTCACCTAGAAACTAATAGTATACAAATAAAAATAAAAAAATAAAGTAATAGTAACCAGAAGACTTAGAAAATAAAATATCTACCATTCCAAAACCAAAAATAAAATGACCAACAAATATAAACAAAAGGAATATGACCAGACAATTCACAGATTAGTAACATCATATGGTAAGTAATTTTATAAACTGCATCACAAACAGTAAATTAAATGCAAATAATGAATAAATTTCATGTATTTAAAATTCCATAAATCAAAGTCTACCTATTGGGGCCACAATATGTAAAAATGGAGACTCTCCTCCATTGTCAGTGAGGGTACTCTTCGTCTAATTATTTGGAGGACATGATGGTCTCTTGGGTGACATTTGAAAATATCCCAAAGCAATGATCTAGCATTTCCATTCTTCACATTCTCTTCATATCAATAAGAGTGTGTCCCCAAAATCATACACAATACTAACTAATGGAAAGGAAATGTTGGAAAGAACACAAATGTCAACAAAAAGAGAAGGAATTGAAAAATAAATCCACTTATAATACAAATCAGTGGTAAACAGCAGTGAAACTGAATGGACTAGGCTACAGTATATTTGTACAAATGGAGACTTTCAAGGAATTATTTGAATCAAAAGGCAAGGTACAGAAAGATACAGTGTATTGACATATGCACATATTTTGTGAACTTGCATAAAATCTATAATGCTAAAATATACACAGGCTGCTACTGAAATTTTTTAAATGATTGGAAATGGCAAAAAGACCAAGGGTGATTGTATCCACTTGATGTGATTAGATAGAGTATCAATCACATGAGGTTTGATCACCATAAATGCCTCCCTGGTAAGGAAATACCCCTCTCATACCCTTCTTCACTGATCCTGGAAGAAGCATTGCTTCCAGCAGTTTGCCCAGCATCCAGCAACATGAAATCTGCTGGTAGACAGCACTATCACAGGTGGATTTCTGGTTGGTTTCATTTTGGACCTCAGTTTATCTCTCAGAAAAATAGTACAGTGGAAGAAATGTGTAACAATGTGGCTTTAGGTGTTCAATTAAGAGGTAATTTATAATAAAATTTAATTGGACATTGTTGCAAAAAAATATGTTATCCTAAATGCAAAATAATACCCGAAGATTCAAATTTCCAAGGAAATACATCTTAGTAAATTTGGGTGAGACTATAAATGAACATTGATGGAAAACTGGCTTTTGCCAATGGTATTTAAGGAATAAATAATTGATTTTTTCATTTTCAGTTCAAACATTTTCATATCCCATTGATTAGAAACCAATGGATAAGTGGAGTGCTGAGGGTAAAGTATTAAATATAACTCTCCATACCTCCTCCTGTGAAGTTCCCAACCTAATGGAAGAGAAAAGAATTTTTCAATCTTAATTGGTTATTGGTAAATGCCTTCTATCATACCAAATGTGGCAATTGAATTTTGAAAAGAAAAACATACTTTAGGTTTTCAACTTTGTTTGCCACAAGATTAGAAGTAGCTTCTAAGAGTCTTCTATTCCTTGTAACTTTGGAGAAATATTGACTTTCTTTTCCTTAATACTGTCTGTTGAGCTAGACCTTTACAGAGATTGCAAAAGCAGTCACTCAAGGGTGCAAATCTAAGTTCACTATAAGTTATATTTCTTGATTACCAAGGATCCTATTCAAAGGGATATTAATCATGGCAAAAGAAGGTCAATGTCTCATAAATGGCCATAACTTTGTGAGAAGAACAGAATGGAGTGGGATTAACTCCTCATCCCACTGGGAAAGAGTGAATTTTCTGCATAAGGGAATTTTTCTGTATCTACATGTATTACTCAGCCAAAAGGGGTGCTGATGCAAAGTACCAGAAATCTATTGGCTTTTATAAAGAGCATTTCTTTGGGGGGTGGAAGCTTACAATCACAAGGCCCTAAAGAGTCCCACTTAAGTGACTATAAGAGGGCCGGTTGGAACTGCGAATCCCGTCCAGTAACTGGGAGACAGGACCTGGGGGGGGCGTTTTCTGAGGGGGGAGCTCCTGCATGAGAGCTTTATTTTCTGGGGATTTGGCCACCTGAAGCCCCCTGAAACTTAGATGAACAAAGCAGCTGTAGTGAATCGGCACCCAGAGGATGGGAGGGGTGAAAATGCTCAGGGAGTTAATTTGACTAGCTGCCCAGGTGATAAGCCCCAGGCCCTGCGGAGCTGGGGAGTGGAGCACTCTCCAAGAGAGGAAGAGTTCTGAAAGAAAGAAGATAGGGGATATTTTAGCTGTTGATTTGGCTGCCTGGACCTCACATATCTTTGGGGAGCAGATAAGCCAGCTTGAAGCAGTGCCAGGCTGGGGGGAGAGGCGAATCTGCAGAGTAAAGTGATGCTGGGGCTCTGATCCAGAAGGGCGGAGTCTGCCATTTTAGCTTTCTACACTGACAAATATCAAAACTTTAGCATCCCTGGGGAATCCAGAAATTGGAAAGTGCTTCATTAGTTTCCATGAGCCCAGTTATGGTCCCCTCCATGAGGGGAGTGGTCTAGAGAAGGACTTATTTTTGGTCCTGTATTATGCAAAAAAATAAATTAATTAATAAAATGGTCACTTTAATAAATGAAAAATAAATTCTTTTTAATTAAGATTAAAAGCCAAAAGCTGCTTCAAGACCTGCATAGAGAACCTTTTGGGGAAATTAATGGATAAACACAAGCAGGCTGAGAGGATCCACGGGGACTTCAGGGAATATGGATGCCCCTTAGCTTTGTTTGACTGCTTGCCTGTGTGATTGTTTGGTTTTTCTCTGTTTATTTGTTGTCTTTTGATTTTCTTTCCTCTTCCCTGCCCCCTTCCTTCTTTCTTTCATTTATTAAAAATTAGGTGCTGCTACCTTATCTCTTCTTTGCTGTGCTTCTTCTTCAGTAATTTCCCATTCTCTCTATAGATTGATTTTGTATTCCAAAATATCTCTCATCCTTCCCTCATCTTTCTGCCTTCTGCTTTCTGTGGTGGCTATTAAATACCACATTTTTCCATATGCCCACAACCCAAGGGTGTCAATTTCTATTCTATCTATTTTGTTTTCTTTTTTTTTATTATTAATATTAACTCTTTCCTTTCAGCCCTTTCTCAACTCTTTCTCTCCTTCCTCATAATACTAGCCTCTAAATCATTATATATATATTCCTTTATTTGGTTTCCCAGTTGATTGTAGGTACTCCATTTTCTTTCCTAATACTCTTCACTGCCTACATGAGTTAAATATTCACTTCATTAAGTCTTATTTGGCCCCTCTTCTAATTTCTATCAATATTACTATTATCCTTCTTCTTTTCTCATATCTTTCAATTCCCCCAGGCCTACTCTTTTGCCTTCAAGGGAACATAGAAAAAAGCAAGGAAATAATATAAGAAGAAAAAGTATCAAAGAGAAAACTTTACACACACACAACCACCAGCTAAATAAAACTCCAGAGCAGAGAGAGAAGATAATCAACTAAATAAATCCATCAAGATAAAATGATGACTAGAGGGAAACAAAAAATTACAAACCCCACTGAGAAACAGGAAAACATGGATCAATCCAATGAACAAACTAAAAACCAGGAAGTGAAGTGGAACATTGAACAACCAATCAAACTTTCCAAACAAATATCATAGACCAAATGAAAGAAGTGAAGGAATAGATTAAGAATATAAGGAAGACACTGGGAGAACATACTGAAGAAATTGTAAGCACTCCCAAAAAGTTAATGGATATGATGGTGACCAATGGCAAATTCCAAGAAATCAAAAAGATGCTGGACTCACATAGCAGCAGATTTGAATAGGCAGGAGAAAGAATTAGTGATGTGGAAGACAATACATCTGAAATCAAGCAGATAGAAGAAAAAAATAGAAAAAAAGATAGAAAAAATCCAGCAGGGACTCAGGGAATTAACCAACAACACAAAATGCTTAAACATATGCATTATGGACATCCCAGAAGGAGAAGAGAAGGGAAAAGGAACAGAAGAAGTGTTGAAGGAAATAATGGCTGAAAACTTCCCAACTCTATTGAGAGAGATGGATGTGCAGATCCAGGAAGCAAAGCACATCCCAAACAGTATAAATCCCAATGGGCCAACTCCAAGACATATACTTGTCAAAATGTCCAATGCTCAAGACAAAGAGAAATTACTCAAGGCAGCAAGAGGAAAAAGAACCATCACATACAAGGGAAGCACAATGAGATTAAGTGCTGATTTCTCATCTGAAGCAATGGAGGCAAGAAGACAGTGGTATGACATAGTCAAAATATTAAAAGAAAAAAAATTCCAGCCACGAATTCTCTACCCAACAAAACTGGCATTCAAAAATAATGGGGAGATTAAAATATTCACAGATAAACAGAAATTAAGAGAGTATGTCAATAAGAAACCTGCACTTCAAGAAACACTAAAGGAAGTTCTATAGGATGAAAGGAAAAAACAAGGGAGAGAGAGTTGGAGGAGCATTTAAAAGCAACTAACAAGACAAAAAACAAAAAGAAAGCAACATATGACATAAACTAACCCAAAGAAAAATGGCTGAAGTAAGAAAATCATTTGAGTAATAACACTGAATGTTAATGGATTAAATTCACCTATCAAGAGACATAGATTGGCAGAACGGATAAGGAAATATGATCCATCTACATGCTGTCTACAAGAAACCCACCTTTGACCCAGGGATTCAAGGTGGCTTAAAGTGAATGGCTGGAAAACCATTTTACAAGCAAACATTAGCCAAAAAAGGACAGGAGTAGCTATTCTAATATCAGGCAAAATAGGCTTTAAATGCAAAACTATCATAAGAGACAAAGATGGACACTATATACAAGTCAAAGGGGTAATCTCCAAAGAAGAGAGAACAAACATAAACATTTATGCACCTAATTGGGGTGCCTCAAAATACATGAAGAAAACCCTGGAAAAACTAAGTGGAGAAATAAATGCCTCTACAATTATAGCAGGGGACTTTAACACACCATTATCATCATTAGACAGAATATCTAGACAGAGAAGCACTAAAGAAACAAAGACTCTCAACAATACATTAGAACACCTGGATTTAATAGACAGATACAGAACACCACACCCAAATACAACAGGATTTGCATTCTTCTCAAGTGCACATGGAACATACTCCATGATAGACCAGATGCTAGGCCACAGAACAACTCTCAATGAATTCAGAAAAATTGAGATTATACAAAGTAATTTCTCTGACCACGATGGAATGAAATTGGAATTCACTAAGGGGCAGAGAAACAGGCTAGGCACAAGGATATGGAAGTTAAACAACACACTCTTTGACAAACAGTGCATCAAGGAGTAAATGTCAAAAGAAATCAGCAATTACTTTGAAACTAATGAGAACAACAGCACAACATATCAAAACCTATGGGATGCCGTGAAAGATGTCCTGAGAAGGAAGTTCATAGCCCTAAATTCGCATATTAAATAAGAAGACACAGCTAAAATTGAAGACCTAACTGCACACTTGGAGGAATTGGAATAACAACAACAAACTAAACCAAAAGGAACTAGAAAGAAAGAAATAGCAAAGATTCGAGCAGAACTAAATGAAATAGAGAATAAGAAAGCACTAGAAATAATAAACAAAACCAAAAGCTGGTTCTTTGAGAATATCAATAAAATGCCCTTATCCTTAGCCAGACTAACAAAGAAAAAGAGAGAACACATTCAAATACACAAGATAAGGAATGAGCAAGGGGATATCACTACTGACCACACAGAAGTAAAGAGTATCATAAGAGGATACTTTGAAAAATTATATGCAAACAAGAATGATAATTTATAGAAAATTGAAAAGTTTCTAGAAACTCACAAACAGCCTACACTGATGTAAGAAGAAATTGATTAATTCAACAGTTCAATTACAAGTAAAGAGATAGATTCAGTCATCAAAAACCTCCCAACTAAGAAGAGCCCAGGAACAGATGGCTTCACAACTGAATTCTATCAAACATTCCAGAAAGAACTAACACCAATTCTGCTTAAGCTCTTCCAAAAAATAGAAGTGGAAGGAATATTGCCTAATTCATTCAACTTTGGTAAAGTTACACTAATACCAAAACCGAACAAAGGTACCACAAGAAAGGAATATTTCAGACCAATTTCTCTAAAGAAACTGCATGCTAAAATCCTCAACAAAATACTTGCTAATCGCATTCAACAACATATCAAAATGATTATACACCATGACCAAGTGGGTTTCATCCCAGGTATGAAAGGATGGTTCAATATACGAAAATCAATCAATGTAATACACCACATAAACAGATTGAAAGAAAAAAATCACATGATCATCTCTATAGACACAGAAAAATCATTCGACAAAATACAGCACTCTTTCCTGATAAAAATACTACAAAAGATAGGAATAGTAGGAAAATTTCTGAATATGAAAAAGGGTATAAATGAAAAAGCTAAAGCCAACATCATTTTCAATGGCAAAATCCTAAAAGGCTTCCCTCTGAGATCAGGAACAATACAAAGATGCCCTCTATCACCACTCCTATTTCACATTGTATTAGAAGTACTTGCCTGAGCACTGAGGCAAGAAAAGGACATAAAAGGCATACAGATTGGAAAGGAAGAAGTGAAAATTTCATTGTTTGCAGACGACATCATCCTATACATAGAAAGCCCTGAGAAATCTACAACAAAGGTTCCAGAATTTATAAATGACTTCAGTAATGTTGCAGGCTACAAGATCAATCCTCAAAAATCACTAGCATTTCTGTACACCAATAACGAACAATCTGAGGAGGAAATCAAGAAAAAAATACCATTTACAATAGTAATTAAAGAATCAAATACCTAGGAATAAATTTAGCTAAAGATCTAAAGGACTTATATACAAAAAACTACACAACACTGTTAAAGGAAATCAAAGAAGACTTAAGTAAAAGGAAAATTACTCCCTGTTTGTGGATGGGAAGACTAAACATCATCAAGATGTCTTCCCTACCCAAACTAATCTACGGATTTAATGCAATTCCAATAAAAATCAGCATTGTATTTTTTAAGGAAATGGAAAAACTAACCACAAAATATATTTGGAGAGGTAAGGGGTCCCATTTGCCAAAGACATATTGAAAAAGAAAAATGAAGTTGGAGGTATCACATTACCTGACTTTAAAACATACTACAAAGCTACAGTGAACAAAACCACATGGTATTGGCACAAGGATAGACCTACTGACAAATGGAACTGAATTGAGAGTTCTGATATAGATCCTCGCATATACCGCCATCTGATATTCGACAAGGACACCAAGCCCACTCAGTTGGGAGAGAATGGCCTCTTTAACAAGTGGTGCTTGGAGAACTGGATATCCATATCCAAAAGAATGAGAGAATAATACCATCTCACATCTTATACAAAAATCAACTCCAGATGGAGCAACGACCTAAATAGAAGAGCCAAAATAATAAAGACCCTGGAAGATAATGTAGAGAAGCATCTACAGAACCTTGTAATAGGAAATGGTTTCATGAACTTCACAGCCAAAGCACGAGCAGCAAGAGAAAAAATAGATAAATGGGATTTCATCAGAATTAAAAACTTCTTCACCTCAAAGGATGTTATCAAGAAAATAAAAAGGCAGCCTACCCAATGGGAGAAAATATTTGGCAATCATATATCTGATAGGAGCCTAATATCCTGCATATATAAAGAAATCATACACCTCGAAAATAAAAACACAAACAACCCATTTAAAAAATCATCAAGTGACATGAAAAGACACTTCTCCAAGGAAGAAATACAAATGGCTAAAAAGCACATGAAAAATGCTCAACATTACTAGCGATTAGGGAAATGCAAATCAAAACCACAATGAGATACCATCTTACACCCATCAGAATGGCAGCTATTAAAAAAAACAGCAGAATATAAGTGCTGGAGAGGATGTGGAGGAATAGGAACCCTCATCCACTGCTGGTGGGATTGTGGAATGGCCCAGGCACTGTGGAGGACAGTTTGGAGATTTCTCAGAAAACTAACAATAGATCTTCCTTATGATCCAGCAATTCCACTACTGGCTATATAACCAGAAGAATTGAAAGCAAAGACACGAACAGATATATGCACACCAATGTTCAAAGCGGCATTGTTCACAATTGCCAAAAGTTAGAATCAGCCCCGGTGCCTATCAACAGAAGAATGGATAAGCAAAATGTGGTACATACATACAATGGAATATTACTCAGCTGTTAGAAGGAATAAAGTGCTAACACATGGAATAACATGGATGAATCTTGTAGACCTTATGTTGACTGAAGCAAGCCAGGCTTTGAAGGATGAACAGTTTATGACCTCATTGATTTGAATTGAGAAAATTTGACAGTTTCTGAGAACCCCTGACTGAAAGATAAGCTAACATGGGAGAGAGAGAGAAGGGTAGGTTGCGAGCCATCACCCATATTTACATAATCTATGGTAAATTGAAAGAGCATAGTTACATATTGAAGTATAGGATAGGTGGGTAGAGGTTTTACTGGGTTTGGTGGTGCAGGATAGACAGGTGGGTAGATGAGGAAGGGCAGGTTAGAATACCCAGGGCATGTAACTATGAATCTTGTCACCCCATGAGCCAAGACAGGGAAGAGTGATAAGCCCCAGAGGGTGGGGAGGAAGGAACATAAAGGATCAAATTAAGTATTTAGTGGTCATGGGAAATATTCTTCATTACCTTACAGTAATGGACACAGGACATGGTATATATCATCAAAAATTATTAAACTGTACAGTCTAAATTGTAAACTATACTGTAAACCATTGACAATTTTTAGTTACTATATTTTACTATCTGTATAACAGTTATAACAAGGCTAACATTCATTGAAAAAAAAAGGTTTTAATATGG
>JAQZBX010062102.1:0-16979 GCA_029593785.1 Cabassous unicinctus
AGCTCTAAACCCATGAGAATCTTTCTGGTCTGATATCTGGCAGTTTCTACTACTTCTGATCTTAATGTTACACAGGAACACACATTCCTTGGGGCATCGTGCACTCCCTCCCATTTCCTTTCAGAATTCCATCCTACAGGGCATAGGAATGAAGTCAGAGCAATGATGCATCTTGATGGACACAATCCAAACGAAACTCTGGCCTGACTGAGGGAGACAGGTATACTTCACCTCCTGGAATTCCTTCTTGGAGGATCCAGGGGACTTCCTAATTTTTTTTAAGTGTTTGTTTTCTCCAAGTCAAGATACTGAATAGCCAAGAAACATGGAATGCAATTTTCTTTTAACTTTTTGTTCTTTCTGAGAGATGAGTCCATGTGAAGAAGAAAAGCTGACCATTTCTGATTTACTGTTGGCTGCTGAATTCCTAAAATAATTGTTCCAACACAGATCCATATTTATTACATTTTAATCCACATAAAACAAGACAGAATTATCCAGAATTTCTTGTAAACAAGCATGTTAAATCATGCATTTAGTCAACATACTTATTGTTTTCAATTCATGTGAATTCATTTATTCAATTCAATGTGAAAATATTTGCACTCGTTTTAAAATGCCCTTTTAAAAAACGTGAATAGAAAGTTCAAAATAATCTAATCAGTTGTACTATAATAACTACGTAATTATACCCTTTTGGGAGCAAAAATTTAAAAGCATAAAAACCAAAGTATTCATCAATTGTTTTTCTTTTATCTTAGATAATACACTCCTTTAGATGTTAAAACTAGAGTATTTATATGATCTTTTGAAGACTTGATAGGAAACTATTCATACAACCAGAATCCATTTCATAGTGGTAATGTTTCAAACACTCTCTTCTTTTTTGGATAGTCATCCATTACTTTCCCATTTGGGCATACCTTATTGGTTATAAGAAGCATGACCATGTATGCTCTGTCTTGCTACCCCTGGCACATTTTCAGTAACAAGAAAAAACACACAGTGTACGTTACCTCAGAGGCTTTCCTACAGTGACAATGTCTTACATCTTCTAAAATACCTCCCATAATTCTCCACTGCCATAGGACAAAGCCCAGATATCTTGATGTAACATTCAAAGTTCCATCAATTCTGATCCAAACTATCTTTTTTTTTTTTTTTTATACCCCGCTCCAGATGGCTCTCTCACTTGTCTGCTCATCTTTTTTAGGAGGCACCGGGAACCGAAACCTGAACTTCCTATGTGGGAGGCGAGTGCCCAACCCCTTGAGCCACTTCCAGCGTCTGCTGGTTGCATCATCTGCATCTGTTCGCTGCGGTGTCTGCTTGTTGCAGCGTCTTGCTGGTTGGGGCACACAATTGCTTGAGCCACATCTGCTCCCTTTGCCCCCCCTGAACTATCTTTTAAACCATATCTTTTATTAGTCTCCTCCACCAACTTTCTGTTTCAGCCAAACTGGTTTTCCTGAAGTCGGATGAACAGACACACCCTGTCTGTAATTGAACAGACTGCTCCACCCACATAGGGTTTACTAAGGGGGGTGTGTGTGTGTGATTTGTCTGATGGGTTGGAATTGAAGTGATGGAAAATTATTTACTTCCCTCTTGTTTCATTTCCAAATCCTACTACTCATCCTTTAAGACCCATTTTAGATTGATGTCCTTCACTCATCTATTATTACAGACAGGACTGTATAAACCATTCATTTGAGCATGTAACAACCATTTTAGCAAACTATGTTCTACCTCACAACTTTTTTATTGATTGAAATTTCATTTTAAATAATTTGTTATTTAAATTTTCACATGGTTGTTTCCGCAACCAGATGGTAAGCTTCCCAAGTACAAAGAGCCAGTCATCTACTTCTTTATATCAGGTACCTAGCAGGGGTCTTGCATATAGTATGTGTTCAATAAACATTGGTTAGCTTTATTAACTTAACTCATATGACAAAGGACTATTGGTTAAAATGTTAATGTTGGAAGGCTTTGTTGAGAAGTTTGTAGTTTTTACTAAGAATTCCATGTAATCAGAGGTTTCTGAAGAACATGTGAATCACAGTGAAGAAACACATTATTTTAAAGTCAAAGAGAAATTTATAAAACTTTTAAATGAAAACATTTAAAGTGAATATTTTCATCAATACTTAAATATGTCAATATACTAACAAAATTATACTAATTTCTGTCTTTTCAATCATGATCCAAATCTACATATGTTTTACAGAATTGGAAATATGGTCACATGCAATTTGAAGTTCTATATTTTTCAAATAGTATTGTTTCATAAACATGTATGAATTGCTATTAGTTTTCATATTTATTATTTTAAAAATAAATTTCATATTTATTTTTAGAGACCTCCAGGTCTCTGAATACCTTGTTACATACATTTTTGCCATAAAATAACCTCTTCTCTTTGCCTGGAATATTCTTCCCTTCCTTCCCCATCTGGACAAATCATCTTTGTTTAAAAGAGTCGTGTACAAACTTTTTTGATCTTCTATACTACTAGTTAAAAATTTTTTAATATGCAACTCCAATATACTTTGCATACTTTTAAAATATATACACTTATACCAATATGGCCATTATAAGACATACATAGAAACAGAAATAAACAGGATGAGAGGCACAATAACCCCAAACCTTTTTGTTCTTACTCCCCCCACCCAAGAAAAGACTATTAACTCTGTCCTAGATGCATTGGTAGTTGTGAAGACTTCAGACTCGCATTAGCTACATCTCAATTATATTTACACTCAGGGAAACACTTAACTTTGACAATAGTGATGGTCACTCCATATTTAAAAAATTCTTGAGAATTTCAAAATTTTCAGGCCGACTTCTTGTCACATTTGGTTAACTCATTATCATTTTTACCTGGTGATGTGACTGATAAAGAGCTCCTACCAAGAGGAGAATGTCAGCTTTGCCATTTTCTGTTGTTTGCTTACTCTGGTACTATAAGTAAAATCTGCAATCCATACTTTATTTGCAGGAATAATTTTTGGTAACCTCTTTGTGAAGATAAATTTAAAAACCAAATAATACGATCTGGAAATCCACTTAAGCACAAGTAAAGTGCCATATGTAGCTGAAAATTTTAAAAAGCAGGAGGGCCCCTGCAATTTGCAGGCCCTTTGAGGCTGTGGAATTCTTCCTTTTCCCCTTAGGATAGCTGTAGATAGCTGTATTGTGGACCTCATAACACTACTTTGCCATAGGAACTGAGGATGGCACCAGTATTTATCAGTATGTTGCCCATTGGAAAGTTAATTTCTTACTTTTTATGATAAGATATGTTCTATTATTATTGAAATAATGAAAACACTCTAATAATGATTGAAGTGATAAATGCACAAACTATGTGATTATACCAAATACCACTGATTGTACACTTTGGATGAATTGTGTGCTTTACTAATATGCACCAATAAAATTGATTTGTTTTTTTAAAAAAAGTTCTAATATTTCCGGCATCTCAAAGGCTCATTCAGTGCAACCTCTAGGTACATGTATCCAACTCTGGAGACCACTAGTTTAAATACAGTTTGGAAAATAATCTCTGGGACCTTCTCTGTGCTAGCTCAGTAGCTGCTCAGATCACATTACTGTGTTGTCTATTTACATGTCTCCTCTATTGTGTAAGAACTCCTCCAAGACTTAGTAGTCATCTCTGGATATCTTTTATTCATCTTCATACTCTGGAACTTTTGTGGCCTAACCCAGTGTCCTACAAAGATATCAAGGAGCTGGTTAAATGCTCACTAAATGCACTTGAAAAAGTTCTATTTGTTTCTTTTGGATGATTTTCTACGGAGAAATTTCCAAGGGCTGGTGCACAAGAGTTAAGCTACAGGTTTGGAAATCACTTTTCAGCTGTGTGAACTTGAGCAAGTTACTTCTCTTTTGCCCCAGTATCTTACCAGTAAAATAGAGATGAAAATTACACTGTACCTACCATATAAGGGGTTCTGACCATTATTAGATGCCCTCAAGCATCTAGCTTAGGACCAAGGATGGGTTAACTTTTATTGTTGTTCAAAGGGTACAATTTTTAAAAAGGCTATTGATATCGCTCCCAAATTAAGCTCCTGCTGATGGTTTCTAGTACAGTCAATAGGTCACGTTATCTCACTTACTTTGACATAAATTGACCTCTTTACATGGTGTCAGTCATGGCTAATCTCTTTTTGCACTAAAGGTTGCCTAGGAAGGGGCCAATTTCTGCTGCTGCTTCAGAACTTTTAAAGGTGCACCATTTTTCTACTTCTCTCTTCTGCTCAGCTCTGAAACTCCCTCCTCAAATTTCTCTAAAAGTGCCTGTCCAGCTGTTGCTATTTACTTTTCCTGTTACATCACTTTCCTGTGGAACATGTCAGAATTACTGACAAAAGGTGCTTCTGTTAAGTAAGTTTGTTATGCTAACTCCTAATCAAATTTAGCAGTTTTACACTGCTACCTCATTTTTCTTCTGCACAATCTTATCTCTTCCCCCCCCCTTATTTTAAAGGTGGAAAATAAAGACAATACTGGAAAGCACGAAGACAATAAAAGTCATCCAAAATGCCACCATACAAAGTTAATATTTCCATGAATATTTTCAGACATCTGTGTGTGTACATACACATACATAATATTACAAAAATGGGTTAAATGGTGTTAATTCTTGATGGAAGGCAGAGTGCTCTAGTAAGAAAGAAGCTGGATTCAAATAGACTCTCATTTACTAAGCGTGTGACCTTGAACAATGTATTTATCTTAGGACTCCTGCCCACCCCCCACCGCAATCTATTAAAAAAAGGGCTAATAATGCCCGTCTTTTGGGTTTGGGGGAGGACTGAATAGGTACTCAATAAATGTAAATTTATTTTCTCTTCCTCTTAATCTTCACTTTGACCTTGATACTGGAGGGCTTTCCTAGACTTCATTACTAAACAGCTCTTTCGATCCCATAGTCCCTGACTGCAAGTATCTGGAGCACAGAGACCATACTTTATTAATTAAAAGCAATTTTTATCATGGTAACATATATACAACATAAAATTTCCCATTTTAACCACATTCAAGTATATAATTCAGTGGTATTAATTATTCATAATGTGCAGCCATCATCACTATCCATTACAAAAACTTTTCCATCACCCCAAACAGAAACTATGTAGCCATTAAGCATTACATTCTCATTTCCGACCCCTCCCCCAACCTGCCTTTGGTAACCTATAATGTGTCTTTATGAATTTGAGTAATTTTTTCACTTATGTGCAAATCTGTAATATTTGTACTTTTGTGTCTGGCTTATTTCATTTATCATGATGTCTTTGAGGTTCATCCATGTTGTAGCATGTATCAGTACTTTTATTTCTTTTTATGGTTGAATAATATTCCATTGTATGTATATACCACATTTTGTTTATCCATTCATCTGTTGATAGATACTTGGTTTGCTTCCATCTTTTGGCAATTGTTAATAACATCAGTGTGTAAATATCTGTTCAAGTTCATGCTTTTAATTCTTTGAGGGTACATGCCTAAAAGTGGAATTGCCAGGTCATAAGTTAATTCTATACTTTACACCTTATGCGGAACCACCAAACTGTCTTCTGCAGTACCTTCACCATTTAACATTCCCACAACAACGTATGTGCTCCTAATTCTCTGTATCCTCATCAACACTTATTTTACATTTAAAAAATTTTAATTACAGACATTTTCTTAACACTAGACATTCTAGTACGTGTGAAATGGTATCTTTTGTGGTTTTGATTTACATTTCCCTAATTGGCTAATACTGTTGAGTATCTTTAAATGTACCTATTGGCCATTTTATATCTTTTTTGGAGAAATGTCTATTCAAGTCCTTTGCTCATTTTTAAATTGGGTTTTCTTTTTTTTGTAGGAATACCTTATATATTCTAGATATTAAACCCTTACTAAAAATATGGTTTCCAAATATTTTTCCTATTCTTTAAGTAGTCTTTTCACTTTCTTGATAATGCCCTTTGATGCACAAGTTTTTACTTTTGATGAAGTCCAATTTATTTTTCCTTTAGTTGCAAAGTCTACAAATCCATTGCCTAATATAAAGTCCTGAAGAGATTGCCCTATGTTGTCTTCTAAGAGTTTTAATAGTGCTGGCTTTTATATTTAAGTCTTTGATCCATTTCAAGTAGATTTTTGTATAAGGTGTGAAGGCAGGGGTTCACCTTCATTCTTTTGCATGTGGAAATCTAGTTTTCCCAGCACCAGCTGTTGAATAGACCATTCTTTCCTCAGTGAGTGGACTTGACACTCTTGTCAAAAATCAATTAGCCATAGATATGTGGGTATATTTTCGAGCTTTCAATTCTATTCCATTGGTCTGTATGACTGCTTTTGTGCCAGTATCACAGTTTTGATTAATGCAGCTTTGTAATGAGTTTTCAAATTGAGAAGTTTGAATCCTTAAGTTTGTTCTTTTTGTTTTTGGCTATGCAGGTCTCCTTACCCTTCCATATGAATTTCATGATCGGCTTTTCCATTTCTGCAAAGTAGGCTGTTGGAATTGTGACTGGAATTGTATTGAATCTGTTTATTAAATTTTGAAGACCAGCACCCAACACCATAGGTGTTTAACTGATGTTGGGTTAAGTAAATGAGGTCCTAGGAAGAGTCTGCTCATGTACTTACATTTGGAATGGTTGACTCTAAATTCACTTCAAAATGCATCTCATATTTTATTTACTACCCTCATTATTCAACCTGCCTACAATTTCCTCTAGCTTCAATTTAAAATGCAGCTAAGTGATTGTGAGCAAGTCATTTAATCACGCTAGTGCTTAGTTTCCTCATTTGTAAAAAGAGAATAAAAGCATCTCTTTCTACTTTACTAGCTTGCTGTGAGGACCAAATGATATAATACATGTCAAAGTGCTACATAAACTGCAAAATGCTATGCCAAAGCTTGTTACTACAGAACATATGAAGTCAGTTCATTGTGCATTTTAATTTATAACTGCTATCTTGGGGACTCTCACCAACCCATTTTCCCCCCACTACCTGACTCACCAGTTCTCTATCATCCAGCTATCTACCCTTTATCTTTTCCGAATCCTTTGGTTTATTGTTACTGTGGCTTAGTATCATTAATCTCTATAAGTGACGGCCTGATGAGCCCTAGAGGAAATCAAACTGATATACTAGGAAGCAGGTTCAAAACCAAATTTATATAGTAAGAAAGCATAAGGTTTAGATTATAAGATAAAGCAAGATATAGCAGGAGAGGTGGGGACTGCATGTGAGGCAGAAGTATGGAGTAGACGCTAAGAACAGGGTCTCAGAATTCCAGTTGTTACTTTAGCTTCTGAAACCTTTCTGGGCCTCAGTTTCCTCAACTGAGGAGCAGAGGTGATAACATTTACTTCATAGGATTTTAAGAAATTTAAATGAGATGGTGTTTATGAAACACTTAAGAACAGTGCCTGGAACAATGCAAACACTCAATTAGAATTATTATAAACTCATAAATGGCTGACAGCAAGTGGGAAAGGGTAGCTTTGCAATTTCAGAGAAGCAATCATTGAAAGTTAGTTTCAGTAGTTCTATATTTTCTCATAAACTTCTTCACGTCCTAATTCTTAGACCGCAATACATACCCGTTTTTTTCCTTATAAAATTTATCCCTCTGATTGTTTTTTTTAACAGCATAGTTCAAAATATTTGAAGGCAGCAACAGTAAAGCTACTGAATATAACCTCAAGGTAGACTATTTTTGTATTTTATTAAATACAAAAGAGTAGCTATGCTTCCAATTTCTATAACCTAAATATTTGTTATTCACTTTTCTGCAGGTATAGTTGGGAGTAGGGATGGGGAGTATAGAAGAGAAAGGTGGGATTTAAAGCTTTGGCTCTTAGCATTCAAGGGAGGAGTGCTAAAGGCCTTTCATGAATAGTTTGCATGGAGAGGCACCATTCAGCTCACAAAGTTGCCATGCACTGAGTTTGCTTTTAATATTCTTTACCCAGCCATGACACACAGTGACCTCATGTACTCTCTTAATTGCAAAGAATAAGGGCTTTTACTGCTGTTGGACTAGAAAAACCTATGCTCTGGTTATAGATTGCAAATCCATGACCTGTTGGGGAAGTTTTATGTTTGGCCTGCAGTGCTTTGAAATACTGTTTGCTAACATTTCACACAAAAACCAAGTTTTAGCATTTCTCTAGGTGGAAAAAACCTCAGAATATCTCAGAACACTGGATTCACATTCCTGAGGGCTATGATATGCTAGACCTGATGAGCAGCTGCTTCCTTTGGTGACTGTGTGGACACATTAATTTGCCATATTCTCTGTGACTTCCCATTGTCTTACACCAGGCCAGTTTCACTGATTTGATATACTGGTCTGGGCCCTGTAGACATCGCAGTCAGCAAATTTTACCTAGCCCTTTCCTCTCCTCCATCAAAGCTCACCTTGTTCTGTCCCAAGTTTCTCATCAGTTTTTTCAGGACAAGAACTAGGTATTCTGATCAAATACGGGTATTTTTACATGTGCTTTCTGAGATAATATCTTAACAGAAAGGGATGACTCTGCAGGTCGAAATTACAGGCACCAATGGATCACAATCAGGATGGCAACTGTCCGTTCTACTTTTCCTGCTATCCTGACGTAGCCATACCTCACTACCATCTGGCAGACCAAAGAAGTTCAAAAAAATTTTTTTTTGGTAGAATGAACGGTGGACTATGTGTGGAACCTACTCAAATGGTACACTCACAGAGCACTCTAGTTGCAAAGGATCCCAAAACACTATGGGCTATTTTGACTCCTTCCTAGAATGCTTCAGAATATCCGACCTGACGGCATTTCCCCTCACCTGTTTCTTCGAGCCGGGTTTTGCACTGGGCAGTTGCGCCCAAGGAGCGCGCGCAAACAGTATGAGCTCATTTCTCACAGGGCGTTTCCAGAAGGCCCAGCCTGGCCGCGCGCATCTAGGCGCAGTCGGCCACACTCTAGCAATGGTCCCAGGGGCTGGGTGGGGCGAGGCCGCTCAGAGGCGCTGCCTTTTCGGAAGCTTTGTTCCCACTTTAGCACCCGGCCGGAAAGAAAACTCGCACCCTGCTCCCTTGGCCCGTTTGGCCCTTCCGGGGAAAACGCCGGACACCGGCGCCGAATCCCGGGCTGAGGGGGGCTTCGGACACACAGAATTAGCCGTACCCCGCAAATAGCTTCTAGCGGGTGGGAAGAGCCCCTCGACCCTCCACTCGTTTAAAAGCTCAAAGGGCAGTCCCACCACCGCCTTAGTTTCGGATGGGCTGCGCGGAAGGCTCGTGCTGCCTATTTGGTAACTTCCACACAGCCTAGGAGCAGCCACAGGGGAATCTGTGAGGCCACCTACCACTCCTGCAGTAGAGCTTTTCCCTGACGCCGGAGCCGAAGGCCAATCACACTGCACTTATGTCTTGCGATAGGACGGCGGTGAGTGCCGATTGGCTACCGCTACGAATTTCGGCCCCCCCCCTTTCCGTTTTGCCCCCACGCTAGCTCCAAAGCTTCAAGCCAATGAGAAGGCGTTTTATAGACGCCTTCCCTTCGCTTTCTTCTCCGCACCACCCCGGGGGAGGAAAAGTTCTGACTGGCTAAGACTATTCTCGGAAGCCCCCTTCCCTTCACCAATCACTGAGCGGGGTACACTCCCAGCCGAGTTTTTCAGCCAATTACAAAGAGGCAGCGTCTCCAACAGTGCAGCGACTCCAGCCAGGTTCACCATCCTTAACTCTTGGTGCTTTTTCGTGAGGGCGGGAGACTCTGATTGGCCACTGTTGCCATTGTCGAATTTCTCTTCCGGCCAGCCACAGAACAAGGCGAAGCCACTTTTATTCCGTTCGGCTATCTTCGGCGATTTCCGCTCTTTGGGCGTGGATTTCCAGCGATACTTTCTAATTGGTTCCTCAGGCCGATCGGCTTTTTCCGGAGGAGCCGCAAACAAACGGCGTCGCGATTGGCCCTGCTCGGTCTTCGGCCGGCGATTCCCAGACGCCTGTTACGCGGGCGGTGGGGCGCTGGGCGGTGTAAGGCTGGGTGGGGGAGGAAGGAGGCGGAGAACGAGTAGGAGGGGGGTGGGAGAGTGGGGAAGAGCTAGGCGGCTGCGCAGACGAAGCTCCTCACACAGAGCAGCCTCCGACCCGGGCGAATGCGGGCTAGTGCTGCCGCCGCCGCCGCCCGGGCCGAGTGACAAAGGAAGGAAGGAAGAAGGAAAGCGAGGAGTAGCCGGCCCCGCAGCCGCTGACAGGGCTCCGGGCTGGGGGCAAAGCGCGGACACTTCCTCAGAGGGCACCGAGCAGAGACGAGGGGCGGGAGGGCGACCGCGCTGGTGCCGTGGACCGGGGAGGGGGCCCCGAGGGACGGAAGCGGTTGCCGGGTTCCCATGTCCCCGGCGTATGGGGAGCAGTCGAGGAGCCGCTGCCTGGGGTCTGAAGGGAGCTGCCTCCGCCACCGCCGCCGCCATGGCCGCTGGATCCAGCCGCCGCCTGCAGCTGCTCCTGGCGCAATGAGGAGAGGATCTGCCGCCACCGCCCGCTTCTGACTGACTCGCGACTCCGCCGCCCTCTAGTTCGCCGGGCCCCCGCCGTCAGCCCGCCGGATCCCCGCCGTCAGCCCGCCGGATCCCGCCGCCGCCGGAGCCGCAGCATTTCCCGTCGCATCTCCGAGCCACCCCCTCCCTCTCTCTCCCTCCCTCCTTCCCATCCCCCCTTCTCGTCAAGCGTGAGACTCGTGATCCTTCCGCCGCTTCCCTTCTTCATTGACTCGGAAAAAAAATCCCCGAGGAATATATAATATTCGAAGTACTTATTTTCAATCAAGTATTTCCCCCTGTTTCACGTGATATATTTTTTTTTAGGATCCCTCCTTTTCCTCCCCCTCCCCCAGGAAAGGGAGGGGAAAGAATTGTATTTTTCCCCCATCCCCAAATCATCTATATGTTAAAAATCAGTACCGATCTGACTTGAAGGAGAAATACATCGATCGTTTTTTATAGCTATACAAAAGGAGTGAAAAGTCAAGAGGACGAAGTCTTTTTATTTTTCTTGTGGGAGAACTTAATGCTGCATTTATCATTAACCTAACACCCCAACACAAAACAAAAGGAAGAAAAGGAGGAAGGAAGGAAAAGAAGGTGATTCGGGAAGAGAGGATCATGTCAGGGCGGCCCAGAACCACCTCCTTTGCGGAGAGCTGCAAGCCAGTGCAGCAGCCTTCAGCTTTTGGCAGCATGAAAGTTAGCAGTGAGTATTGATTTTATTTTACACTCCTTCTCCACCTCACCCTTAAAATAGGAAACCTTGAAATACCAGGATTTTTAAATATTGGACCTCTTGATATAATGGAAAAGGGCAAAACCAGTCTTCAGTCAAGGATGAGGCAGCTCCCTCTTTTCTCCTCTCATATCCCCTTCCCCGGTCTCATTAACCTTGAGTTGGCAGAGTATGATTTTTATTTGGATGATATGATACCTTTCTTTTTCTTAATACTCTTCTTGCTGTTGATAGCTTTATCAAGTATTTGAGTGTATCCACTTTAAATAGTGATGTGTTTACTCATCCTTTTGAATAAAGAGAACAAGACTTGTTTCATAAGCCAATTATGTACGTTTGCAGAGTGTATGTTTTTTTGAATGAGGGAGAATATTAAATATTGTTTTGTCTATTTAATAAGAGACTCAAAATGTCACAGCCTCCTAACATTTTTTTTTCTTGCCTGTGTGCCTGTACAAAGTATTGTTCTTAATCTGGGGGTGAACCAACACTCACGGTTGGAGGTGAGCATTGATTCCTCTCTTTGGAAGGGACCGGTGGGAGCCAATAGCTATCCAGCAGCAGTAGCATCTCTACGTGCATTGTCTTAAGTTGGATAAGTGGCTTACTGTATTGTCTTTTATCCTTCCATTTTGACATTACCAATTTACCACTGTTTAATTTGTTTAATCAAAAGTTAACTTGGAAGTAGGTCCACGTTTTGAGGTTTGTAATGTCATATTGCCAAATACTAAGTTAAATGTTAATTGTGATTGATTCATTTGTCATTTAAGTTCAGTTTTGGGGTCCTGTTGCATTCATTACTTGTTAAGAGTGCTAGAGGACAGGGGTCCCTTTTTAGGACTATTTAAAATACTCTTATATCGGTTTCCTGTTACGTTTAGAAAGAATATGGATTTAGTTCTATCTGTCCCAGCTTTGCAGACGCCCGTGGACCTGGATGTAATAGGGATATTTGGGCTGTGTTCTGTTGCGGTTGTTGCCAGACTGCACTCTTGTCCTGGATTTGTGCTGAAAAGTCTATGTTCTTGGTAGTTGGTATACATTGTTCCAATGTATCTCTATTTGTGGAGATGTTTATTGTATATTTGATATGGTGTTTAATGATAGCTTATTTAAACATACTTTCAGAATTTGCCAGAAATGTATTGTTTCCTTTTTCCTCCAGAAAGGGGCATGATGAGGTCAAAGACAAACTCTTTTGCTGAATAGAACAGAGAACTGAAGAACCGAGATTTTTTTTTTAAGTATGTACTGTTATGTGAAAATGACTATATCCTTGAGCAACATAAAATGATCACTTTTAATTGAATTCAAGATTTCAGATCATGTTGGCTTTTGGAACTTGCCTGAAACAAGTAGTCAAAGGTTATAGCTAAATGGGAGATTATTTTTGAAAGTCAATTCCCCTTCAGTGACCAGCTAGAAGAGAATGCAGGTTATGTAAAGAGACAAGCTGATTATGCATTTTAAAAGGAATGGTCAGGCTTTCTAAGCACCTCATGGGGTCACTTGAAAGGAATAGTTTAAAATTCTGGGGTAGTTTTCAGCTATGATGAAGCAAATCTTATAATAGCCACTTAAGAGCCTCTTGTGGTACTGGAGTGCTTGTATGTTTTACATCTTAATAATATAGTTTAAAAACTACTTGATATCAATTTAGATAATTAATTCATTAAATCTGCTTCAGAGAAAAAAACAATAACTTATTATGCCAAAATTTTGGACTTTTCCTTTTGTTTCTTTGAAAATGACTCCTTAATTCTTGATAGTATGGATGTGAACTGAGGATAGAGTAACTCTTAAAAAGTGTATAGTTTAAAATTTTGGTTTTTTGTTATTGTCTAGATCAATTTAACATTTAAAAAGTTAGAGTTTAGTGCTAATTATATATTTTTGGCAACCTTGATTTGAGGGACATTTTAAGAAGAAAAGGGAGCCCTGAAAAATTAATTTGAATGCTAGGGTGCTAAGGGACCCTGTTCAAAACAGAGATTGATAAGAAGTCATGGTCTTTGGCCTCATGAGCCTATCATTTAGTTGTGGAAGCAGGCTTATGGGATAAAATATGAAAACAGTTGCATGATGACTCCAAGGTGATAAAATACAATTGTAATCCTTTGTTCTTAGAGACAAAGAATAAAGGGATGAGGTAGATGGGTTGGAGGGGAAAGACTTTCTGTAGAAGGTGAGTTTTAAGACAGGTGTTAAAAAGGAAGCAATAACTTGAATTGATGGAGAAACATGAAGGGCTCTAGATGAAAGGAATGGACAGAGACATAGAGATGTGATTTTTGTATGGGAGACAGCAAGTAAGATGGCAAATCTGAATTAAAGGACCTAAGTAGGAAAATAAGAGATGGAATTTGAGAAATATAAGGTTAGCTGCTAGTGGTCAGAGGGACTTTATAAGAGTTTGGTTGAGATTCACTGTAGGCTGCTGAACAAGATAGTTGAAGATGAATTGGGCAGCTAATTTGATGAGAGACATTAGAGCCCTTTTAGGGGAGATGGAAGGTATTAGGGAATATTGTGAATGATGTGGAAATGGAATGAAAGAAACAGATTTTAGAGAGTGTGAATGAAGAACTGCAGGACTTTGAATTGGATTGAAGGGGATATTTGTGAAGGAGTCAGGAGTTAAAAATAAACTCTGATGTTATTGGTCTGGTAGACTTGAGTGCTGTGTTATACATTTTGTTAATTGTAGTGGGAAAGTTGAGAAAGTGCTGAGATGAGAGGTTTAGATGAGTTCCTTTTTGTTATTTAATATACAATAGGTTCCCTTGAATTTCAGCAGACAGCAGTTACTGGCAATGGTATTTAACTTTCCAGTCTATTGCAGAGTTCTAAATTTTCTCCACCAAAAATGTGGATTTATGTTTGGGAGCAGTAAACTAGAGGTTTTTATTTAAATGCTTTCCATTGAAATCTTGAAAAAGAAAATTTTTAGAGGAGATTCAAAAGTCACATATTTGAAACCTAGTTATAATAATTCCATGCTAATTTATTTGAAAACAATGAAAAATAATTGTTTTAGATTAAACTATGACATAATTTTAGATATTTGATATAGCTGTTAATTTACTTTTTGGTACATGCTTAAAACTTATTTTTTAAAAATAATGATTTTTAAATAAACCTTGCATTTAAAATAACAGTTATAATAATGATAGCCTTCACTTGGTTTGTGAAAGCTCTAGCAGAAATTAAAAGTTGAATTTATAATGAATGTTCTTTTGCCTTCTTTTTTGTTGCGTTTAAGGCATTTATCCCAAGTTTAAATAAGTATATTTGAATATTTCTTTTTACTTACTGTGGTGAAACCAATGCCTCTTTTGTTCACATCCAGGTTCATATGTATGCTAAATGTATGCTAAAATCTCTACAGTTCCTTCTTGGAAATTACATGATATTTTACTTAAAACAGAGAAAGTAAAGGACTGTGTCTGGTGAATTTGGTTAAAATATTAGTAATAAATTCTTTTGGTGTACTATTGGAGAAAATTTAGCTAATTGCTTAGGTTAACTATTTAAATCTAAGATTTTGGAAAGAGGAAAAAAAGTCAATGAGTATTAATTAAGTTGTTTCCTCATGTGAATGTTTTTCAGATCAAATTTTTTATTAATGAAAAATAATAATTAATAGTAGCTACAAATTACTCTGCAGCAGTAAGTAGTATGGTGATTAAAACCAAAGGGTAGGTAGTAACTTAGGAGTCTTTACTCCCCAAGAAAATTTAGTCTCTGACATCTAGAAATTATTTTTAGAATTTAGCTAATTTCTTGATTAATTAATCATGTTAATGTGAAGCGAGCTCATGTGTGAGACTGAAAGACAGAACCTTATTTTAGTCATTTTTATTCGTTTCTCAATCAGATTTATTGAGAGTTATTAAAACATGTCGGGGGCTGGGGGGAATTAAAAAAAAAACACAACAAAACATTATGACACACATGTAAGAATAGCATACTTTTGTTGCATGAGCTTGTAGAATGCTGTGAAGTGACTGTACAGCACCGGTACTAGGAAAGAACTTCAAGGAAACCCAGAGACTCACAAAGCAGTTTATGGCTGATTGGGAACTGCATTTAGTTAATGGAAAACACTGCCATTTTCCTGGTATATAGTTTAGCCGAAAATCAGGATTTGTCACACTGTGCTGTCTTTCCCTTGTACTGGACTTGAGTTGCAGGTGTGAGATACTATTTTGGAGAAACATCAAGGCTGGAAAAACCAGAGTTTTAGTAAGGGCTGGCAGCAGAGTCTTAGACTGGGGAGATTCTCTTTTTGTAGTTTATGCATAGAGAAGGCTGTGAAGCATGCATTTGCTGACCTGGGTTCCACAATTCCGTACTTTAATAAAACTCAATGAGCTTGTTAGGGATGGGGATGGGCAGAATGTGAGACTTTGGTGCCTCTTGTGCTACTCTACCCTACAATGGAGAATGGAGGGGCAAAGCACTTGGGTGCTTGGGTAGGACAGGAGTGTATGCTGGTACTAACAGGACCAACCGATTTCCTGGATATTATGCTACTAAGAACATAATCACCGTGAATAAATGAATTTGTTGCAACATTTAGCATTATTTTCTAGCTTTTTTTTTTTTTTTTTTTTTTTTAATGAAAGGAAATTCTTGCATGATTTCTAGGATAGAAGCATTTTATTTTCATGGCTACTTGGTTTTAAAGTGGAGGTTGCAGACTCTGCTCCTCTCTTGGATTTTCTACCTTGCATTTGAAAATGGTTGAATGTAATGTAGAAATGTATATTTATATAAAAACCTGCTTGAATAGAAGAGCAAGAAAAAACTGGCCATAGAGTTACAAGAGAACAATTGTTCTCCTCAAAATTTCCTACCATAAAATTGATAAAATAAAAGAATATATATTATATTCATTATTGAGTGTTTACTCTGCTTTTTATTAAACGAATTAATACTCAGCATATAATGAACATTAATTGTTCCAATTTATACTGGTCCTTTAATGCACATGGTCTGGTACAAGATATAAAGACACAACTTTGTAGATGTGGGTTCTTAGCTTTTATTCCCTATTACCACTTTTGCTTATATTTTGGGGAGAAAGGTTTACTTTCAAAGGATTTCCAAGTTACAATTTTGTAAATGGCTGAATCTTACATTTTTGTTTTGAATAGTTTTCTTAGCATTTTGGTTTGATCCTGTTGAGGCAATTTATATTGTTTTTCTTGAAACTAATTCTCCCAAACTAACTTTTCTTTTTGTCTCCAGGATACCATGGACAATGGTGGCACAAATTTGATTCCTTAACATATTCCCTTATTAACATGGTCATGAGTTGTTAATTTCTTAATAGTCATTTCAAATCAGTTTAGCAATAAAAAGTAAACATTTTTGAGGAAGAAGGAACAAGATAAGAAATAGCCTTTATTAATTTTTTAGAAACTTTTTTTTTTTTTTAAAGGAGGTACCAGGGATTGAACCCAGGACCTCGTACATGGGAAGCAGGCTCTCAACCACTATTATATCTGCTCCCCAATGAGAGTGGTTTTTCACATTTGTTTATTTGATTTGTTTTTAGGAGGTACTGGGTATCAAACCAGGGACCTCCTCATACATTGAAGGCAGGCGATCAACCACTTGAGCTACATCCACTCCCATAGATGGTTTTGTAATTTAAATGAACTTA
>JAQZBX010062103.1:0-17134 GCA_029593785.1 Cabassous unicinctus
TTCAGCAAAGTGGCAGGATACAAGATTAATATACAAAAATCATTAGCGTGTCTATACACCACTGATGTGCAATCTGAGGAGGAAATCAGAAAAAAAATTCAATTGTAATAATGACTAAAAGAAGCAAATATTTAGGAATAATCTTAACCAAGGACATAAAGGACCTGTATTCAGAAAACTACAAAACATTGCTAAAAGAAACCAGAAAACTTAAATACATGGCAGGGCATTCCATGTTCATGGATTGGAGGACTAAATTTCATTAAGATCAATTCTACCCAAACTGATTTACAGATTCAATGAAATCCAATTAAAATCCAACAGCCTTTTTTGCAGAAATCTAAAAGGCAATAATTATATTTATTTGGAAGGGTAGAGGCCTGGAATAGCCAAAAATGTCTTATTAAAGAAGGAAGTTGGATTTTAAATTCACTTCCTGAATTTAAAGCATATTACTTAGCTAAAGTGGTAAAAATAAAACAAAACAGCACAATATTGGCATAAAGATAGACAGATCAACCAATGGAACCAATTCAATAACTCAGAAATAGACCCTCATATCTACAGTCAAGTGATTTTTGACAAGACTGTTAAGCCCACCTAGCTGGGCCAGAACAGTCTATTCAACAAATGGTGCTGGAAGATCCAGATAGCCATATCCAAGAGAAAGGAAGAAGACCCCTATCTCATACCTTATACAAAAATTAACTCAAAATGGATCAAGGACCTAAATATAAAATTGACCACTATAAAACTCCTAGAAGAAAATGTAGGAAAACATCTTCACGATCTTGAGGTAGGTTGTAGTTTCTTAAACCTTACAACCAAAGCATGAGCAACAAAAGAAAGATAAATGGGACCTCCTCAAAAGTAAACACTTTTGCACCTCAAAGGACTTTGTAAAAAGTGTGAAAAGGCAGCCAACCCATTGGGAGAACATATTTGGCAATCATGTATCCGATAAGGGTTTAATATCCATGATATATAAAGAGATCATACAACTCAACAGTAAAAAGACAAATGACCCATTTAAAAAATAGGCAAAAGACTTGAAGAGACAATTTTCTAATGAAGAAATACAAATGGTGAAGAAACACATGAAAAAATGTTCAACATCACTAGTGATTATGGAAATGCAACTCAAAACTACAATGAGATATCATTTCACACCTATGAGACTGGCCACTGTTGAAAAGTTGGAAAACTCTAAGTGTTGGAAACATTTGGAGAGATAGGAACGCTCATTCACTGTTGGTGGAAAAGTAGAATGGTACAACCACTGTGGAGGACTGTTTGGCATTTCCTAAAGAAGTTGAATATAGATTTGCCACGTGACCCTGCAATACCAATACTAGGTATAGACCCAGGAGAACTGAGAGCAGTGACACAAACAGACATCTGCACACAGATGTTCATAGTGGCCTTTTTACAATTGCCAAAAGATGGAAACAACCTAGGTGTCCATAAACTGATAAATGGCTAAACAAACTGTGGTATATTCACATGATATAATATTAAACAGAGGTAAGAGTGAATGAAGTTATAAAGCATGCGACAACATGGATGAACCTGGAAGACATTATGTTGAGTGAAGCAAGTCAGATACAAAAAGACAACTACTGTATGATTGCACTACTATGAACTAAATATATTGTGCAATCTCATGGAGTTAATAACTTGAATATGGATCACTAGAAAATAGAATGAGGTTAGAGAATGGAAAGCTGAGGGTTAACTTGTGCATATTGGTAAAATGGATGTGTGTTAATCTTTGGAAATGAATAGAAAAGGTGAAAGCCCAACATAATGTTTGTAACTAGCAGTACTATTATGTGGGTATGAAAGTGGTTTAAAGGGAAAGTCTAAGGTCATGTATATTACTAATAGAAAAGCTAAAAATAATGTAACATGAAACTGTATAGCATAGTAAAATCACATGTGAAATATGAATATGGATAAAACTGCATATAGAAAACCATTTTTCTTTGAAGCTGAATAAATGTGTGTTAATACTACAAGATGTTAATATCAGATTAAAAAATATGCTAAGGGAAAAAAACCAGACACAAAGTACTACATATTGTATGATTCCTTTTATATAAAATGTAAATATAAATCAATTTATAAAAATGAAATTAGATTAGCGGTTATGTAGAGTTGGGGAAGGACTGCTAAGGGGTTTGGAGTTTTTCTTTAGGAGTTGTGAAATCGTTCTAAGATTTTTTTGTGGTAATGAATGCTCAACATTGTGATTATACTAAAAGCCATTGATTATACACTTTGGATAGATCATATGGTATGTGAATATATCTCAATAAAACTGCTTAATAAATAAATAAATAAATGCACAAGAATAGCCAGAAACAGTAGCTGTGTACAGCAGTGGAAGCATAGAGAGATTGAGAGGTGAAGAATTTTCTTGTTTGATTCTTTTTTTGTTTTTTCTTTATTATTATTATCATTGAGATAATGAAAATTATCTAATAATGATTGAAGTGATAAATGCACAATTAGGTGAGTATACCAAATACCATTAATTGTACACTTTCAATGAATTGTATGCTTTACCAATATGTATCAATAAAATTGATTTGTCAAAAAATTATTTTGATTTATATCTTGAATTTACATGCTGTTACTGAATTGATGCTAAATTTAGTCCTTTGGAGTTTGATCAGATTGTAATTCCTAAAACAGTATTTTGCAAGATAAGTTTAAAACAATTCTCATGAATACATTATTTGCATTTTATTGAACCCTCTAGAATTAGATAATCTTAGTATTATATTCTGATTTAATTAAATGATCCACTATTACCTAAACAAACTTTGAAGTTTGACATGACCAGGTAGAAACACTTGAAACAACAGAAAAGAATTTCTAGTTATGCTATTAACTGTTATAAGAAATCTGTAAAAAGTAATTTAATATTTGCCTAAATAAATTTTTAGTGGTTTTCAAAAACAGGGCAAAAATATTATAGAAACAAAACTACAATAGCTATCCCATCTAAATCTGTTAGTATTTTTTATTAGTTTAGTCCTTAAGTCCATAGCTTAATTTAGGAGAAATAACATTGTGCAATCATTTGTTCCTTGCTTTGCTATGTTTTTTTTAGTTTTGTCATTTGGCTTATGATTTTCTTTGTTCTCTTTAAACACTTCTAAATTTGATGAAGTCGAAATAAAATTTCCCCTTTTAAAAAAGTGTCACTGCTTTAATTTTAACAATAGATAAATTAAACCTGTGAGGATTTGGAAGATAAAGTGCTGAGGAATATGGTATCTTTTGATGTAACCCATTTGTCTCTAAAAAAAAATTCTCTCACGGAGGAGCCAATTTAAGCCTAAACTATGTCCGCCTCAGGGATGTAGGCATGTGTGAGGATGGGATGGTGCAGTGGGCTTGCTGAGGTCTGTTTGTGTGTTTTGGTGCATGTGGAAATGGGGCCTCTGGTAAAGAGGTTTTGCACAAGCATCTGGAGGGATCAAAAGAATGGCAAGATCAGCATTCTACCCCTTATAGACTCACCAGAACACTGTGGAGAGAGATGAGGTAGAGGGAGAAAATGAAATAAATGTTCTTCCTGGCAACTCCAGGCACAGTGAGACTTCCGGAAACACTGCAATGGGAACCCCATAGCAACATGTCGCACAGAGTCAGGGCAAGGGAGCATTCTCCCCATCTGTGCTGACAACACAGTGTGAACGCTCCTCAACAGAAAGCCTGTGTGTGCAGCTGTCACGATACCTCAGTCATCTGTCCCAGGAGATAGCGTTCTTGGCAATGACATCATGGATCTCACAGAAGGTAGCAGCAGCAGTAGCAGGGGTGAAGTGTACCACTCAGTAGCCTACTAAGTGGTGGACACCAGCAAGGTGGAAGAAAAAAATGACAGAAAAAGATTAGTGAACGTACCTGAGACTCTAGTGGGTTTCCTTATAGTGACTGGAATAGAGTCAACATTCAATTAAGTTAATGAGGCACAGAGAACACTACGATGAGATCATACGTTATATTTCAGCAGTGATATATTTTTACCACCCTCCCTCAACTTTTTTTTTTACAAGAAGGGAGGAGAGAAAGGAAAACTGCCCACATAAATGTGCCCAAAATAGACTGCAAAGGAAAAAAGGACACAATGCAAAAAAAAAGCACAACTTCAGCATATGCTAACTTTTAGACCGAGGCTACCTATAAGCCAATATATATAATTAGGAGTAATAAATGATAATTTTAATGAGCAAGTATATACTTTTAAAATCTGAGTTTTAGTTCAATGCAATAATAAACTTCAGGGGATTCACTGTGACTTAATATGATTCGATTCCTGATTAACATGAAATAATAGGAGTGGAACCTAATTCAAGCAGATCTAAGACTAGGTGAGGCATGATCATAGCCCACATTAAAGAAGTTTTGAGCCTAGAATTGAAACCCATGAACCTAAGGGTGGATGGAATTAATGAGAATAAAAAAGAGATGACTAGGACTAATATATTTCAGGCATATGTTATAAACCACAAAAACTACATGTAGAAAATGAAAGATATTTTCTTAATTCAATGCACAAATTTAACAAATTTGACAAAATGGTGCTGGCATAAAGACAGACAGATTGACCAATGGAACTGAATCGAAAATTCAGAAATAAACCTTCACCTCTACAGTCAAGTAATTTTTGACAAGGCTGTTTAAGCCCACCCAGCTGGGCCAGAGCAGTCTATTCAACAAATGGTGCTGGGAGAACTGGATAGCCACATTCAAAAGAAAGAAAGAAGATCCCTATCTCACACCTTATACAAAAATTAACTCAAAATGGATCAAGGACCTAAATATAAAACCATCAACCATAAAACTCCTGGAAGAAAATGTAGGAAAACATCTTCAAGATCTTGTGGTAGACAGTAGTTTCTTAAACCTTAAGACTGAAGCATGAGCAGCAAAAGAAAAAAAATAGATAAATGGGACCTACTCAAAATTCAACACTTTGGCACTTCAAAAGACTTTTTCAAAAGGGTGAAAAGGCAAAATATAAATACAAATATACTAGAGAAAAGGAAACAGAATAGCTGCTATGCATGGCAGGGGAAGCATAGATTGAGACGTAATGAGTTTTGTTTGTTTGACTTTTGTTTTTTCATGTTATTACTGGAATAATGAAAATGCTCTAAAAATGATCGGCTTGGTGAATGCACAACTATGTGATTATACTGAATACCATTGATTGTATACTTTGGATGGTTTTATGCTTTATTAACATGTATCAATAAAATTGATTTGTTAAAAAAATACCTGGATGATTCTTTCTGGGAAAATAATCAGAGTATTTTAAAATAAAACCTTTCATTCTCTTGCTGAAATTGTTAACTCCCATTTTAGTGGAACATAAAAGGCAATAAAATGAAAAAATATGAAAATTTAGTTAAGGATTAATTTCTCAAGAAAATATGGAAAAGGTATGCTTAGGCAATCCCTCCCCTCCAATAAAAGATATTCATGTAGGTCATAATTTGCTGTTTGTCACTCATATGGGCTGATGCAAAGGAAAATTGAGTTTCTTAAATCTTTTGCTTCTAACTTCTCTGTCAAATAGAATGATTTTCATGACAAAAAGAATGAACAGACTCTGACAGAAGAATTTAAGCCCAAAATTGGTAAGGTGATAATAAAATTGCACTTTGATTCCATCCTTTAAATCTCCAAAATTGAGTACATTACATCCCAGATAAAAATGTTGTCAGCTAGGTAGCTGGTGAAGGGCCAACACTAACATGATGTAATCTGATAGCAACAAAGAATAAAAACTCTCACTTGTGACCAAAAGAAACAATTCTACAAGTACGGGATGGGGAAGGCATGCTTTCAAAAACGATCGTTCTCCTCACCAGACAACGTCATTTTAAAATTTGAGTGATGAAAGGTTAGGAGTAAAGATGAAAGTAGTAACTGCTGTGCTGGATCATGGGAGATGGGCTGAGGTAGACTTTGGTAAGGAGCCAAAATTGTAGCAATGATGAAGTAGTGTTTCATTTGGTCACATAATTGTGTTTACTTTAAAAAACATGAAATTGAAGCATGGACACACAATCAGAAGCTCTAGAAAAATCAATGATCATACTACAAGAAGACAAAACATAGAACCCTAAGGAGGCATGTAAACAATCCAGACAAATACTTATGGACTGCATTCTGTTTTACAAATTTTTTTTTTTTTTTTTGGAGACTGAGAACTTTACCTCTGTGCCTAAAATTTAATATGACATCGGGTAGTTGAGCATTACCATATAAAACATTACAGATTTTGATTTATAGAAATCTCAGTCTATTAATAGTGGCAGGCAGATAATAATAATAATAACGTGTTAGCATGTATTAAGAGAAATATGGTATGGAGAATTAGAGTGTGATGTTGGTAACTTACTACTGTGCTCTCATTCAAATATCCTGGGAACCATAACTTGAGAAGTATAAAAACAGCAGTTTTTCAAAGGACAGTAAACTTTTGAATGAACAGTGAAATCAAACATTTATTCTAGAGTAGAAAAGGCTAAGGAAAACAAGATAGTCATGCTCAAACACTTTAAAGTTATCATAAGAAAGAGGGCATCTATTCCATGTAATCTCAAAGAATAAATCTAGGACTAATCATTGTTCTAAAAATTATACATATTTTTAAATATGAAAAAGAACTCTAAAAATTTTTTTTCAAAAATTGAAGGAGCTCAGGATATATAGTGAATTAAAGGCATAGGTAGTAACAAAACCTTATTGGGAGAGAATTCAAATAATGATTAAGGCGATTCAAACAGATAAGCAGGACATTTTTTAACCTAAGATTTCAAAATTATACTATTTGAGTGTCAAAGTGACCAAGATGAATTTTTTTTAATTTAATACACTTGACTTGGCATTTGAAAAATATAGAATGTATAGTATTAAGATACTATGGAGAAAAGGAATTATATAACAGGCAAAAGCAATTCCAAGAAAAATCAATTTTGGTCTCAATGTGTCTTGTTCACTCTACCTTGCCAATACTTTCGTAACTACTATCATCTGATTCTCTTTAGAAGTCTTCAATGGTTATAGATTTCCCATTCAGTATAATTTAGGCTAGTGTTCAAATTTCCTAATAATAAATTAATCTAGAACAACTTTCCATCCCAAACTTTTAAGTCAAATTCATTCTCATCTTTCAAACCATTCTTCCCCACAGGTATCCTCTGTTCTTATCTGATTTGGTCCCACTAAAGCATGTAGCCAAATGCTAGTCAGAGACTAGATTCATAGCATATTGTTCTTAGTCAATGGCGGACTATGAAGTACTGCCAAAGCTGCATTTTAGAGTGGAACTCCCTATAGGTTTATTTTTTTCCAACTGTAAGAAAATCTATTTATTTACTGAACCACTGATGAAGTTATGATGTACTTTTCTATCAGTTTGTTCCTAGATATAACCAGTTTCAATCACAGAAACAACTATTTATTGAATACCTAAATCTCAAAGATATCCCTCAGAGAAGGTGTAATCTAAGAGCTAAGAAACTCAAAAAAAGAGTGTATAGTGCTACAACACGGCAAGCTCAGTGTGCTTGGGGAGCCCCTCCGAGGGGTGCTCAAGATGTTCTTGTGAGAATTAGTTGACGACTTGTAGGAGGAAATATATCCAAACTGGCCTGAAGGTTATGGTAGTGTGGTAAAAAAAAAAGCCTCAAAGCAAAGGAAACCATATGTACAAAGAGCCAGAAGTGAGACAGAGGCATATTGATGATCTGCAAATTTTTCAGTTTAAGGAGGAGGAATGAGAGCTGAAGCTGAAGAGGTAAAATAGGACTCGTGAGAGGTCTTTCATGCTGTGCTTAAAAGTTTCTGTTTCTTTTCTTGTATGTAAACAATAACTACTTAGAAGACAGTATTAATGTAAGAAGAAATGTTTGTGCCAAAGGAAGAGGATGCTCAACTGTTGATATATGATTTAACGGGTCTTTCCCAAGAAAAATACCTGAAGTCTTTCCCAAGAAAAATACCTTCCCTGCAATTGTCTTGGTGTCTCATTGTTAGTCATGCTTTTAGGTCTTCAGTACTTAAGTTCAACTGTTTCTATCACTAGCACACTAGCACAAGGTCATTACTGATAACTCGTCAGTCAGCATAGTATGACCAAGCTAGCTGCAAATAAGGCCCTGTGGAAATACCACTCAGGATATGTCCCTGGGGGGGTGGAGGGAAGAGTTGGTCCATGCTGAGCGAAATAGAAGTTTAATGAAAGGGAATGCTTAGACCCATACCAGATAGGAAGCCATCAATAAAATCCAATTTCTGAAACTAAAAGGACAGTGTTATTAAAGTTCTTTTGTAGGTCATTAGTTTTAACTCATGAAGCATTTTCCTGTGGAATCACTGTGGCAAATAGTGGTTATATCCTTTACCTCTTCCCATTGTGCAACAAATAGGAGGCAGGAATTTCTGTCTTTCCTAACCTAGGGCAGGAACTTCATCAATGAAGATAGTAAGCGAGACAGAAAGAGAGTACAGAGATAATAGTGTGCAAAATCGAAGATGGAAGACAGAAAAAGTGCTCTATGGAGGGGCATCAGCGAGTGCCCAGAATGTCCTTCCTGTGTATTTCTCTGGGGACCTTTCTCTTCCTCATGCTCCCTACCACTTGTTCCTGACCATTCATACTTTCCCACTCAAGCTGATTCCAATAATCAAGGCAGTCGGTCAGCCTTACTGTTGTCATTCTGCCACCAGAGAATGAGATAGGGCCAATTCAATAGACCAAGCCACCAAACATCAACCCTGTTCTGTCCCAAGGATTTTTAACTTACATGATGGAAGACAAGCTTGGGGACACAGCTGACATGGGTCCTGTTGGATCAGTTCATGTGTCAACTTGGCCGGGTTATGGTGCCTATTTGGTCAAGCAAGCGCTCACCTGATGGTTACTGGAGGATATTTCATGGACTTAAATCATCAGTAAGTTGATGGCATCTATGGCTGCTTACATCTACAATCAACTGAGGACATCTCCTCAGTTCAAACTGAGATGCCTCATCCAATCAGTTGAAGGCTTTCAAAGCAGAAATCCTGATTTCAGTATTCTGAAGAGAATTTTCTTCTCTTCTTCACCCAGCCAGCTTCTACTGGGAAATTTGTGGAAAACCTTCATCTAAGTTTCCAGTTTGTGGCCTGCCCTACAGAATTGGCCTTGCCCATCCCCACAGTTGTGTGAGACAATTCTTATAAAAATCCCATAATATGTACATATGTTTCCTATAGGTTCTGTTTCCCTAAAGAACCCTGACTAATACAGGTGCTGAGGAGATAAGCAGGGAAATGGTGAGAGTGAGAGGCAACTAAAGTTCTTCCTTTCTTTTTCCTCTCTTTCTCTTTGTCATAACTAGTCTTTCTGCCCAATACCCTGCCCTCACCATCGCTGTAGGGTGAAATGAGAAATTGAAATTACATACCCATGAAGTGCAGAATGAGAAATTGGGGCTACATTCCTAGGGAAGGCAGAATTAGAAAATAGTGCAATTAAACACAGAAAACTAAAGAATTAAATGCAGCCATTAATATTGAATTATTTTAGCTTAAGGAATTATTTTAAATATACCTAATTTCAAAATGTTAGTTTGTGAGACAAAACACAATATAAATACAAAAATCAAGATAAAAATTAATTCATCAGTTATAAAAATGTTTATTTTCCTTGCAGAAATGTACTTTTATAGTTTTTTTTCAACCTCTACTAACTGGACTATAAGCTGTTATTTTTGGCTGCAATTTCATCAATAAAATTGTCTTTTTGGTGGGGAGAAAGTATCTTCCTGTTTAACAAATGAACAATGCATAAAATATTAAAGATCTTAAATTAGCAAAGTGAATTAATCCTAGAGAGGAATTCTTTATGTGCATGGTACTTCCCTGATCAAAATAGATATGAAATGCAAACTGGGATTTAGTCTCCTTGACCTTATCCAACCTGTGCAATAAGCCAACAATTGTTTAATTGTCTCCAGTACTGACAACAAATAACATGCAAGAAATCAAATCCTGGCTCCAATTAATAAAATGCAACTTCAATACTGAACTATTAAACAAATTTTCTTAAAACCACCTGAATACAATGAAAAATAAATTCTTTTAATCAAAACATCATTAGTGTGAACTAATTCTAGCCAAGGAAGCATAAGCTCTTTTAAAAAAAATTAATGTGGTAATAAAACATTAATTTTTAAATATATATATTATTAATCACAAATATTACCTGTTAAAGTGGTATTAAGGGAAACTAAATGTTTGAATCAAGAAACTTCCACCATTTAGAATCTCACACAGTTAATTCCAAGTCTAAGAAGCAAATTACATCCCTGCAAATTTGGGGTAGAAGTGAATAAGATGTCAATATTTTTATCTTTAATACACACAATATGAAGCTTTTACTTTTTCATAATAATGTGTCTTTTTAACTAATATTTCTGAAAATAAAAAGGCATTAGAAACCAGCAGAACAAGCATGCAATAACCATTCAATTTTATGACACTCTTCAAAGATGGGTAATAGGCAAGAACCCCTTTTCCTGCTTTCTTTATTTTCCTGTACTATATACTAGGTATTTTCTTTTGCCACAGGTCTTTAAAGATTGTATCATTTGGTTTTGATTTCCCCAACACAATTCTTGATTTAAAGGCTCCGTCAGGAATGTTGCAGACCCAATTGTCCATTCCACAGTGTTGTAACTCAAATATTACTATACTGGCATAATTGATAGTTCCATCCATTCTCAGAGGACAGAGTGTGGTAGTCTCCTTGAGTTAGTGATATTGAATAAGTATGTTTGTCACCACTTGATTGAACAGCCCAGTGTTCCTGGGACTTCAACAGCAGTATATTTTTGTGATGTGAGCACATCAATAGCTGAAAATTGCTCTGTGCAATGAATGAGCTCACCCTTGGCAGCAGTAATCAAAGCCCCTGTTTAGGGAAAAGACATGTTAAATACACAGCCTGGAAAGCTTTCATACGTATCCAAGGATTCTTCCAGTAGTCCTACCCAGTCATTCTTTTACAATACTTGAGAATCACAGAAAAAGAAAAAAGCACTCTTCTTAACCATGAGCAACTTGCAATTTGATTTTGTAAATATTACTCATGAAACAGAAAATAATTTGTGCATACTTTTTATTTAGTAGTTAGGATGAGATTAGTTTGGAAAGACTGAAAACAATAGTATACTTCTGTAATGCACGATCTGGGGAAGAGATGTCAGAGTAGCAGTTATTGTTTAACTGCGTGCAGCATACTTTCACATACAATATTTCATTTAAACTTCTTAACTGCCCAAAGAATTGTATTTAATGCTCTTTTAAGAAACTAATGCCGACAGAATGTAAGTTAGTTCCCTGTAGTTTTCCAGGGCTCTTTGTAACAGAGATTTCCATTTTTTCAAGAGTATAAATCTCTCAATTTGAGGCTAGATGCATGGAATATCTCTCTTGTCTTGCTGGGAAAGTAATGAAGTCCATGGGGATTTCTTTTCTTGTGCCTACATGGCCTCATCTTGTACTCTAGCCAGTCTACCAATCATACAGGTAAGTCAGGCCTGGAAAATATAAAATTGCAAGCAACCTTCTTTCCTGAAATATACTTCTTTGGCAGGATTAGACTCAAAGTCAGAAGTACCTGCTTTTATTTTGAAATAGTCAGACATGCCTTTAAGAGATGGGAGGGGACAACTGCAGTCTTCACATTTGGTGTTATTTGAAAATTTCCCCTGGCACTCCTATGTTCTAGTGTACAACACAGCATATTCAAAACAGTTGTGGGAGAAACAGCTGTACTGATCAGACTCAGATTTTAAAAGTGGATGAAATAGCAGTATTGTGTCATCAAATCTTCCAGCCTCAGGAGCAAATGATAAGACATGCTCTTTTTTCTTTTCTTTTTTTTCATTTGCAGGTGCAATCATTTACAACTAAATGGCAGGAATGTCTCTCACACAAGCAGTTAATACGCGCTAGAATTTTCCCAGTTACCAGATGGCATGCATTTCATACCAAGCTTCTTGAAATAAGAGCTAAAATCATCTGCCAATAAGTTGCATGGAAGCTTTCCACAGTCTCCTTAGGTGACCCCATTGAAGATTTTTGAGGTCAGAAAGCTTATAAATATTCAGTTCTTGGTGACTCACTTTCAGGGCTGTGGTGGAGTAATTATAGAATGATTCTAGTTAGCCATCAATGAAAATATTCTGACTGAAGCTCGTGTTATGTGGTGCTTTTCCTTTCTTATTAACTTCCTCTTGCTTTTCAATACAATGCTTCCTCAGAGTATGACCTAAAGATAAATACATGAATCTATAAAGCCCGATTCAATGCTATTTTCTTTGACTAGAGACATTACCATTGTGAATCCAAAACTTTAGAGAAAGTATGAAACTATAGAAATTGTATTTGAAAATTATTAAATTGAGGAAACATTGCTTTGACCTGAACAGCATCCATCACCCCATCACCTACTACTGGCACTCTAATTTTCCTTGGAATGGTACCACCTACCCCAGACCCAGCACTAGCTGGAGGGAAGCATGTACTGTAGATCCAACTAATCAGAGAATTACGGCCTTCTAGCCACAGGAATTGCATCCAATATGGTCAAGTATCCCAAGGCCAAGCTCATCAGAGCCAGCGAGATACAACTGTGGGATTTTTGTTGCAATTGCTAGGGAGAAATAGCTTTCTTATCCTTCAGATTTAAAGCTTATAGGATATAAACACTGAGACGCTGGTGGTTATCTGGTTATCATATTAGAAAGCTTGTTTGAGAATAAAGGCAAAACAGTGTAAAGTAGGACTCAGAGATGATGATGATGAGAGAGAGGGGGGGGGAGAGAGAGAGAGCAGGAGAAAGGGAGAAAGGAGAGGAAGAAGAAGAAAGAAAATGTTTGAGTACTGATGCAACTTTTGAACCACTGGATGCATCTGGAGCTTACTTCTAACCCCAGGACTTTTTAGTTATAAGAAATAAAGTATTCCCTGTTTGCTTAAGTCAGGATGAGCTGGGTTTTCTGCTACTTGCAACTGAAAGGGTCTTGAGTATGACATACAGCAAAACACATTTGTGCTCTCCCTTCTCTGGAAAAAAAAAAGATGTGTTCCAGGCATTGATTAAACTATTCTATGGGTATTTTCTTCTCAACTTTTGGATTAGAATTCATTTTCTTGGTAATATGAGTCAAATGTCTTGTACTATCTAAACAAAGAGATGGATTGCTTAATTGTCTAGTCTCACATTAGGAGACAACCTAGTGAAAGTGAGTGAGGCTCTTGATGAGGAAAATTCTCCTATCCATGAATTGTTCTTTTTATTCTTTAACATTTATTTACATGGACAGCAATATCATAAGCTACAGGATATTTTCTTTCATAAATAAGGGAAACCCTATTGCTTTAAAATGACTTTCTTTTTTTACTGAGGAAGCAAAGTGAATAAAACACTGTTTCAGATGCTCTCTAGACTTATGATTTCCTTTGTTCTTTGGGGTTCAGCTTTCAGCTTCATTTGTTCAATATGGTCCTGACTGGATTTATGAGGCATAACTAGGCATCTCTAGTCCATTTCTCACAGTGATTGCTTCAGGCTTCTCCTCTCCCTTCACTAAAACCTTTCTCCTCTCTAAAGACTGTTTTATCAAATACACATGTTTATATATATTTCCAATCTTTTCAAATTCAATCAACTGGCTCTTTCCCTTCTTCAAATATAAAAAAAATCAAACTTGCCTTGGAAAAAATTTTCCTGGATACTATCAACCCCTTCAACAACCATACTATAAGAATTATTTGTGCCAGTTCTCTATATCTGGTTTTTGTCTCCTGCTGAAATCTTCCTGATTAGGTGGGGCCATGTGATTAGTTCTGGCCAATGAGTTGCAAGTGGGAGGGTCATGTGTCACTTCTGAGCCAGAATACTTAAATGGCAATGCAAGATCATCCAGAGCTTCCATTCTATCATCTGTCAACACTCAAGATGGCGATCGCTTCATCAATGTGGTTCCCAAAGTGAGGAGAGCTGGAACAGAACGCCACCTGAAAGACATGTGAATAATAACCTTTGTTTTGTTGAGGCAATAGGACTTGAAGGTTGTTTGCTGCTGCAGCTTGAGTTGGCCCACTCTGTCTAATACATTTACTGTTCCTTTTTATTGTTATTTTGTGTTTTTTTTTAATTGTCAATTTCTTTAAAGGAAGGTTCTTTAGGTAGCACCACTGTTTTCTGAATACCCTTTCACTTTTAACATGTAAATCTGGCTTCCTTGCAATCTTTGTCTATTGTTCCTGCTTTTATTCTGTGCCAACTTGACTTTCTGCTGCAACTCACACCACTGACAATGATGTCCATTTTGGAATCACCACAGCTTCCATTGCCATCAACTTCTCTGATTCCCCTGCTGACATTTTCTCAGACCACTCTCCTGCTTCCTATACTGATTTTTCTTCTGTTTCAGTCTTGGCAGGATAATTTGAGGAAAAGAGTCCAAACTATGGAATGAGATGGCCTAGGTTTAAATTCCAGCTCACCCACATGTTAGCTATGTGACCCTGGACAAGTCACTTAAACTCTTTAAGTCTCAATTTCCTTTTCAGCAAAATGGGATATTAATGGCTAATTAGCAACATTGGTATAAGGATTAGGAATATAATGAATGTAAAGTGTTTAGTTCATAGTCAGGACTAAATAAATGACTGTGGTGATTTTTATGCAATCCAATGCCTCTAAGCAGTTTTCAGGGTGTAATATTTTTCTTTAAACGGGATTGCTACATTATCCAATTCTAGAGAGCATCACACATATTGCATATAAATATTGGTTCCCTCTAAAGTCCAATGTGAATGTGGCTTTACAGGTGTAACCTTATAGCATACCATGTTAAGTGTACAAATAATAATCCCACCAAAATTGCCTCTGCCCCTGCCCATAAATGGCAGGAAATTCAATCCTTTGCTGCTTTTCCTTTCTCATATAATTTCTGGGAATTCAGAGAAATACTTAACAAGTTACACAAGTCCATGATGACTGTTGGTTTGACAGTCTAGACAATTGCTGCTACCGACCTCTGCAGATCCACATCATCCATAACTGACTGCTCCAGGCGGCTGCTGGTTGGCCTATGGCAATGCACCTCAAATACCTCTTCTTTTACATGCCAATCTACAGCTAAGACATGGCTGAGATGTTTAACCAGCTCCTCCAGAAGGCTTGGTGATAGCCGAATTATATCACAAAGAGTAGCTGGTGGTTGCCAGTGGAATTGGTTCTGAGGAGAAGACCCAATGGTCCCACCTGGCACTTTGGAATCCTTCAAAATAGCTAAGAATCTGGTAATGGAAAATCTCAACTTGGATTCTGGGCTCAAATCTTTTAAGACCCAAAGAAAAAATAGGTCATTCCTTGCCCCAATCCAAGTCCTCTTTCCTGCATAAGGATGAACACAAAAGAGATCAAGCTCCAGCATCAGATGGCATGGGTTTGAATCCCAGATCCACCATTTATTAATTGTATGACATAAGTATTCACACTCACACACACACTCTGACATACTCTCACACAAGTACCCCTCATCCAAATCTGCAATTTCCAGAGATAGGGAAATAAAATCCATATTTAAGAAAAGTATCCCAGCTAAGCAACCCAATTTACATTACTCAACAGAGGACTTAAAAAATCAAGACTGAATCAAGCCTTCCAAAACCACTGTGTACTTAACATACAGCTGTTTGGAACTTCTCTCTGAAATAAGAAAATCAACTTCTACCCTAGCATATAAAAATTCCTGCAACCCCTAAAATGGCAATGCGTTAAATATTTTCAGACAGAATCTCTACTGGCCTGTTTCAACCCACACTTTAACATTGCTGACTCTTAAATGAGAAACTCTGGACTAAACACTTCAGCCAAGCTCTAATTCTATATTTTCTACCTCTTTTAGGATATCTCCATTTGGATGCTCAACTATTAACTAAAATCAGAAGTAAAGGAGAGAACAGTTTAGTACAATGATTAAAATGTGTCTTTGAGATCATGCAGCCTACTTCAAATCTAAGTCCTGCCATTTACAGCTGGGTTACCTTGAGCAATTTACATAACCAACAAGATTCAGTTTCCTCCTCTGTAAAATGGAACTAATAATAGAGCCTATATCACAGGTCTGTGAAAAAGATATAATGCAATATGGTTTAACAGAATGCCTGGTACATTGTATGTGACGGATAAATCCTTTTCTACTTTTATACATTATAATTATCATTATGCATAAATTAAATTTCTCTCTTATTATTTACATGTAAATTTATGTTACTCAGAATGGTACTTTTCCTAAGTATCAAAATGTTGAAGCTTTCTTGAACTCATTTTTTTGCCTATTTGTCACTTAAACTCCTTGTAGAAGGATATATGGCATGTTAGTGGATGAATTAATAAATTATGAATGAATACATAAATGGATGCAATCATCAAGTAACAGATTCTTTCAAAATTTTCTTTCAGTCTCTTTGTTCCTGCTGTCAAGACCCTAGATTAAGCTTCCATCTTTTAGTGCATAATTACCTCAGTGAAACCTAAACTCAATGCTCAGCCTCTAAGCTTTTACCCTTACCCTTACCTTTTTACCCTTCATTGTCTAATCAAATTTAGCAAGACACTTGTTTTAGTTTCTATGCTGCCATGACAAATACCACAAACAAGTTTTGGCTTTTACAACAGGAAATCATTTGCTCACAGTTTCAGAGGCTAGAAGGCTTGCTTCCTCTCAAGGTTGCTATTGTTGAGATCCTTGGCTTTCCTGTCACGTAGTGATGTTCTCTCCTTTCTCTTCCAGGTTCTGTTGACTTCTGGCTTCTGGTCCCTCCCCATGGCCTTCTATAAATATCAATAATAATAATGGATTAGGTAATAGGATTAAAATCCATAATAGGATTAAAACTCACTCTAATTCAGTTGGCCACATGTTAACTAAAAACAAGTCCAAGTAGTGTATTTACAATGGGTTCACACCCACAGGAATGGGATCAAGGTTAAGAACATGATTTTTTTTAAAGATTTATTTTGTTTTATTTATTTATCCCT